>JAKCPB010001321.1:0-65248 GCA_021442155.1 Cymbidium sinense
AGTGAAGCTATGACCTCATCTTTGAGTACCAGTGACGAAAAGCAAATAATTATTGAGCACTGAGCAATATCCCACATCAAAAATGCCCGACAAAGGATGTGTATCTATTTTTGTGTTATGAAAGAATGAATAGGATGCCACTTGGGTTCTCTTACACCTATCCTAAAATTCATCATAAGAATGGATGAAATGGTGCTAGAGAGGCAATGTGACTCCCAAGAAAGGATGCCGCTTGGGTTCTACACCTAATTTAATTGTGCTAGTCAAAATAGGATGCCTCTTGGTTCTCTACACTTATGCTAATACCACTAGATAATTGTGTTGTTTGTGTTTGTTTTGATGAAGGATAGGATGCCATTGGGTTATCTTACACCTATCCTAAATGCATTGTGATTTGCATGAAAATGCTTTCAATTTGAAGAGATTGAATTAGAAATGGAAATTTCATTGATGATAATTATTTTCAAACATACTTTTATGGGTAATATTTCTTTATGTAGAGGAATCAAGCATTTCTTTTATGGTTGATGAGTAGATAAGATCCTCGTTGATAAGCCTTCTCTATGACAAAAGGGCCTTCCTAAGTGGGTTCAAACTTGCCTCTCATCTTGCGATGGGCAATAATTGGTCTCCTTAGAACTAAAACAAGCTCTTCTACTTGAAAAGATCTAAGGTGGATCAACTTGCTTGAATTATTTTGTCTTTATACAACTCGAGGTTCCGGCATGCTCTGCCTCTTCCAAACCTTGAGGTTCTAATCACAACTTGGCATTCTTTTTGTTGTGGTCTTGCTACCCATCCTAGTGATGGGAGTTGGACTCTAATGGTAGAACTTTGGACCCATACACTAAGGAGAAAGGAGTAGATTGAGTTAGAGTTCTATAGGTGGTGCGATAAGCCCATAAAGCTTCAACTAACTACTCATGCCATTATCGCTTGTTATCATCGAGTTTCTTCTTGAGTATTTGAATGAGAGTTTTGTTAAAAGCTTCTACTAGACCATTCTCTTATGGGAAATAGATGGTAGAGTATCTCCAATCTTTGTTGCATCTCCAAGGGAATTTGTTGATCTTGGTACTCTTGAATGCATACCATTATCGATATAATTCATTGAGGCACCTCAACCTATATACAATATGGTTCTAAAAATTGGAGCACATGTTGGGCTTTGACCTCTAAGAGGAATAACCTTGCCCACTTGGAAAGTAGTAGTAAGGATAAATCAATGACTTTGGAAGAAGGAGGATTGATCAAACCCACAATGTCGCATTCCCCAACACTCGAATGGCTAAGAGGCCAATGTTGGATGTAGAATGTTGGGTGGTTAGTGTAGAACCACTCCATTGTCCTAACATTTGTGACAACACTTGGCTACATTCATGCAGTCGGTAATCATCGTAGGCCATTAGTACCCCGCCTCTTAGTCTTCATCTGACCGATTGGAGTCTCAGATAATAGGGTCATGATATGGCTTGCTTGTCTAAAAAACATAACCACCCATTGATGAGAGCAAAAGAGCTCACTTCATCGATGGGCTTGTGACTTCTCTTGAGGTAGTTTCTGTAGTTAGATAGTCCATGAAGCCCAATCTCTCCTCATCCTTTTGGCAATGGAAACCTCCCCTTCAAGAGAGAATATCTTGATGAATTTATAATCAATAAAAGATAGGACTATTTTGAATTTTGATTGATAGACTCATCATCCGACATGCCAACTCTTTGGCAAGCTTTGCTAGTGCATCCACTGCATTCTCTCCTCAAGGGATCCTATATATGGTAACCTATGTGATTTGGACTCAATGGTGTACTTGTGATAATGATGGAGCTTAGGCTTAAGAACCTTGTAGGACCCAACAATTTGGTTGATGACCAGTTGAGAATCCCTAAAAACATCGATGTTCTAGATGCATAACATGATTACTAACTCCAGACTGCCAATCAAAGCCTCATACTCAGCTTCGTTGTTGGTGAAAAGATTGGATAAATGGTATAAGAATCTCATCACATCATAGTTTGGAGTTAGAAGAACTATTCCTACCCCTGACTTTCTTAGAAGAGTAGATTGTGATTCTTCTCCTTTTCGAGAGGAAGTTGCATCATCAAAATACAATTTCCATCAGCAATTGCTAGTCTCCCCTAAGTTCATGATTTGTTCATCGGGGAGATCATCATTAAGTGAAGAGTCAGGAGGAAGTGGGTGTGCTACTAAGAAGTCCACCAATGCTTGTCCTTTCACTGCACAAAGGGGTATAAAAGTAATGTCAAACTATGAGAGAATCATGGACCATCATGCCAACCATCCGGTAGCATTGGTCATGAGATACTACAAAGGATTGACTCTAGATCAACTTCACTTAATGAGAAAGCATATAATAGCTTTTGGGATGTAAAGATTAAAGCTAGGCAATGTTTCTCAATGGGTGGATAATTGTCTTAGGGATTAGATGGCTAAGATAATAGACCCATCATCGCTGGCTTAGCTAATAAAGTGCCAAAGGAGTCATCTAATGTAGCAGAGTAGAGGATGTGTGGCTTACGATATAGTCTGCTAGAACTAGAAGCATCTTCAGGTAGTGCTTGATGTCTTCAAAGGCATGCTGGCACTTATAATCCCAGTTGAACTTAGTGTCCTTTTTGATAAGTGTTGAAAATGGATGGCACCTTCTTGATAGGTTGGATATGAAGCATCTTATGCCAATCGCCCTTGAAATGATCAAAGTTGAGTTAGACTTTTAGGTGGTGGAATTTCTAGTATCCCTTTAATCTTCTCTAATCGATCTCGACCGGAGTAAGACTAAATCTAAGGAACTTCTTTGAATGCACACTGGGGTTCATTTGAGGTTAAATTATCTTAACGCTCAAAACTACTCTCAACTTGCTTTTACTTTTGACTACAAGATCAACATAACACATGACTTGATGATGAATGAGTTCATCAAGATTTGGCACTATTGTAAGAAGGTTGAAATTCATGACCTTCTAATAATAAATTTTGATCTAGTATTTTTCTCATCTTCATAGGCCATCTTAATTTTGTTGTAGCTAGTGAGCCATCCATGAAAGAGAAGATTGCATGAGATGAGGTAATGTCCACCATCCTGGGATTGGTAGTAAAATTCATTATTTGGACATGCCTTATTTAAGTCCCTAAAGTCAACCCATATGTGAATTTGTCCCTTCTTCTTCTTAACTGGGACAACACTAGCCAAATAGGTAGGGTATTTTTCTTTTAAGATGACACTAGAATCAATCGCTTAACTTCAAAATGACCTATTGTTCAATGTCTAATCGCCTAGGAGCTTGCTTGATAAGGTTAGTGCTAAGCTTGATCGCTAGTTTGTGGATCGCTACATCAAGAGATAAACTAGTCATCTTCTTCATAACTCCATGCTAAGTAGTCCTTAAACTCATTCAATAGCTTAACTAAGTCATCGCTTTGGTTCAATAAGGAACATGCATAGATCTTCTTTAATCCCTAGTTAATTTCTTTGAATTCATCAATGGTTGATTTGATTTCTTCTTCAAACTCGTGGTCTATCCTTGACTTGGAAATCATCAAGTTTTAAGCACTCCTCCTCATAAGTGTTAGTGTTATTTGAAAAGAACATATCGATTCCAAATGATTGGTGATGACTAGGTAGTAATTTTAATCATTGATTGGACCTATCAAATCCTAGTCCTTATCTTGAGAATGTCATTTGTTATCACATAATCTCTTGAATTAATATAGCTTGTTTAGACCATGTATGTGGGATTAATCCCTTCTTTCTAAATTAAGAACATAAGGTGAGTACCAATCAAAATGCAATTATATTAAATCTTATATGAATTATCTTCAAGTTATACATCAACTTATTGACTTGTGGATGATGCTCCAAAAGAATCTCCGAAGTCTTCACATCCGTGGATGACTTAGGGGATTCCTTAATTATCAAACCCTCAACTTTTGTGAGAGTCCTATGGAGGGGCTATCTCATTGGAACCAATGACTTGTTTACCTTATCCTAAGGAGAACTTTACCACTACATAGGTTAACTTTAGAGACTTCATGGTAGGTTGGCAAAAGTTCTACCGCATGCATACCTAGCTTCTCTATGGGATGCTGAGTCGGTTGACTCAAGTCAATCTCAATGGGTGAACCATTGATTTAGAAAAGGAAAGTCATGATTCGATTAGTGAAAGGATCAAAGTTATTAGAGCTATAATAATTTTTTAGACTTGGGAGCTTTCAATAAGAATAAAATAAAGAGCATCATAAATGGACAAGATGTAAGTGGAATCTATTTTATTCATTGATTTCTTTTAGGTGGAGGTATATAATCAATTAAGTAAGTGGGGTAAAGGTTAGTTATATTGAAAAGATGAAATTCAAAATGGAGGGAAAAATGGAGACTGAAGTAGTTATAATGAACTATCCAAGGAAAGTGGATACTGAGACTTTAAGTTTTCTTGTCAAAAATGATGTGAGGTTAAGGAGAGTAAGATTTAGAGGTCTCTCTATTTTGTCAAAAATAACCTTCCTTGATGTTGAGGTTTGAGCTAAGCATCTACAAGGAGAGTTTGACCTTAAATAATCTTTTAGAGGTTGAGATAAGGAAATATCCCAACATTATTTTGTCTCCCGGTGGTGGATGAGTTCCAGAGAGGTGGTATTGAAGGCCGTGGTGCATGATGACCGTGGTGGTGGTGATGTATATGGAGGCCGAGCTCTAGGTCTCTCAAACTAAACTCTAAGTGGTTGCTTCCAATTGCCACTACCACTGGCTTCTTTTCAAAAGCTTTCTTCAGTTTAGGCTTGGATGACTGGTCTTGGTAAAATAACTATTTGTCTTCTCCTTGTAGACTAGCCACCTTGTTGATTAACTTCTCAAAGGTTTTGATAGTAAATCCTTTGAGCATAAGAAAAAAGCCATGAATATTCTTAAGAAGAGTCTCTATGTCGTGTTGTTCTGATTATATTTCATACTCAAGTTTCTCCACTTGAGAATATAATCGAGGGTCTCACCAGGGTTTTATTGTGCTACAATGAGATAGCCCACAATCACCATTTATTGAGCTCCAACAAATCTCTTAATGAAAAGTTGTCCCAACTCAGCAAATATCTTTATCGAACCATTGGGTAGTTCGACGTACCAATCGAATGCAATCCCTGAAAGACTATTGATAAATAAGCGAAATAGAAGTGCATTACTACCATGGGCATTGCAATAGTTGGCTCTAAAGTACACTATATGCTACCGAGGGTTCCCACTGCCATCAAAAATCTTGAAAGAAGGTAGCACAAAACTTTTGGGATACTGAACAATAACAAATTCCTCTATGTCGGGTCTACCCTTTGGAATGAATGAGGTACCTCGGGCTTGCGCCAACGCTTCTCTCACTTCCTATTCCACTATTTGTTTGAGGTCTCTCTCCTACATGAAGGTATTATCTATGACATTTTTATGCAGGCTACCATTGTCCTGATCTACAAGAGAGGTACTCTTGGGGCTTCTAAGACATGTAGATTGCTTAGATTGCCTCCATAAGCTAGGATGTAATGCTGGAGCTTCATTCTCAAGTGCTAGTATTTCCAATAATAAATCCTCAACCTTCTTCTCCATCCTGTGGATTTAATCATCCTTCTGCCGAAGCTAAAGGAGGTGTTGGGTTGAATGGATCATCTTCTTCAACCACAACACCTTCTTGGCTTTGATGGTCTCAGTGGAGCTGGTATCTACCATGTGGACTTTGGTTGAATCCTCTAGAAGATCATCCTATCAGTCAAAAGCTACCTTCCCTCCCAATCTAAATGATCTTTACCTAGAAGTCATCTCTTAGCAAAGTAGTCCTAAGATGTCATCTATTGAACAATCTCTTACTTTGTCTGGATGAACCGGAATAAAGACTCGCTAATGGCCGCGTGCAACTATGCTCATATGAATCTATGCAATGCATGTTGCCTAGGACACCCTCACTAAGAGGATCAACTACCATGGGAACTATACCCATGTCCCTATTGTCACCGCTGGTGGTCACTATGGTCGTGGTTATGGTGGTGGCATGACCACTGACTTTGTCTTCACTTCAACCCGATGTGGGAGGAATGGGAGAGCTCGACCTCACCTAGTGAAGTAGATGGAGTGGGATCTTTAGGTGCCATCACCGGGACTCTCGGATGTAGATCTGAACCTTGGTAGGAATAGTTGAAGGAGGGACCGACTAGTAACGTGGACGGGAACAAGCGGATGGAGGTAACATTGACCCTTTGTTAGAGTTATCCTTTGATGGCCCGCGAGTACTATAGTATCCAGCTCTAATGATCGGAAGTCAACAAGGAAGAGGCCACCACTACCATGCATCTCTATCTCTTCCTACTGCCCGCCAGGGCTACAACTTTGGCCTTGGTGGCCCTCTCTCAATGATATGGGAACTGATGCTCCTGGGGATCACAGACCTCAGATTGAATATTGCACCAGAATCTGAGTGTCTGTAGGCTCTGCCAACCTGGTGAAGAACTATTGTGAGGCTAGCATAGAGTTTCTTCCTCCAGTTCCTCATTGGTGGAGGAGATGTAGCAATCCTTCTTGCATCCTCCTCTCCATCTAAATCAGATAATGGGTGGAATTTACTACCACCCAAGAAAGGGGAGACTGGTTGAGGAGAACCCTCCTCAGCAATATATGATGCGGTGTCAACCTCCCTAGCTACTCTCTTGATCTTCCTACTTTTTTTGTGATGTTGGGTGTGGGAGAGATGCAAGGAGAAGCTTCCTCAAAGGTAGGAGAGAATATCTCATATGCTAAGATAGTCTTCCTTTGAGGGGACCAAGGAGGAGGTAATAGCTCACCAGAGTAGAATAACAATAGACCTGAACTAGCATGCACTGCGCAGGGACCTCTGGCCTTCTTCCTCAAAGAGGGAAACTCGGGGTCAGACTTAACATCAAAGCGGAGGAGTGGCTTTTGCCCTACCACCTCCTCCCTGCTGACAGTTGTGAGGGCTACCCCTTCAAATGTAATTCTAACCCCCTCAAAGCCATGCCAAAGTAAATCAGGTGGGTGGCCTCAATCGTGGTGAGATTGGCCTGATCATAGGCCAAGTCTACACCAGAGGGGAAAGTGAAAACAAACTTGCTAGGAGCCATGGCAACTGTACTGACTGAAGATTGAGCTTAATTGAGTACTCTGATATCTATACATGTGAAATTATAACCGAGTCATACTTTGACCTTAATATTTTCCTTTAATCATAAATTTATAATTTGAATTCGGATTTTGAACCCACAATTAACAAATTTAAGTATGGGTTTCATTGAATTGGAGAGATTATAATTTTGAAGAGAGGCTTTGCCAAAGAATTGGTTTGATTTTGGAACCTTCATCCAATAAATTAGATATGTTGAATGAGGATCCTCCATTTGGAGAGATTTTTAGAGATGATTTTATTTTGCTAATCCTTTATTTTGAGATTTTAATTTTGGAGCATTCACTTAGCAAATTTGGGTATGCTAAGAGAGATCCAAGTACATTTTTGAACATATCTTTGTTGTTTATGATGATTGTTTGTCATGTATTTGATTTGTTTTTATTTGACAATGGGATCTTTACTTAACAAATTTAGGTATCCTAAGTGAATCCCAATGTGTTTGATGTATTTTGATTTGATTTTGAAAAATGAGACCCTTAACAAATTTGGTATGTTAGTTAGGACTCAAGTGTGTTTAATATATTTGAAAGTGAGATTCTTACCTAATAAATGTGGTATGTTAAGTAAGATCCAAAATATTTGATGTTTTGTTTTGATTTGAAAAGTGAAATCCTTACTTAACAACTTATTATGTTAAGTAGGGCTCAAGTGTGTTTGTTGCTTTGATTTGAAGATAGGGCTCTTACTTAACAAATGTGGTATGTTAAGTAAGGTCCAAAAATGTGTTTGATTTTAATTCGAAAGTGGGATTCTTACCTAACAAATGTGGTATGTTAAGTAAGTATGACTTGGTATTTGTTTCATTTTGAAAGAGGTGAACTCTCATTTAACAAATGTGGTATGTCAAATGGAGTTCAATTTGATTTTCATGATGTTTTTTGATTTTATAAAATGGAGATTCTCATTTTACAAATTTGGGTATGTCAAATGGATGTCAATTGTGTTTAATTTGTTTCTGATTTGAAAAACACAACTCTACTTAGCAAATGTGGGTATGTGAAATGAGATTCAAAATATATATCTTGACTTTGTGTGTGATATTACTTTCAAAAAGAGGGGAACTCTAACAAATTTGAGTATGTTAAGTGGGTTCAATTATATGTTTATTTTGATTTTAAAAATGGAACTCCATTTAACAAATTTGGGTATTTTAAATGGGTTAATTGATTTTATTTTAAGAAATGTGCTTTTTAAAAATCTTTGAAAGGGGTTTTGCTTATTGTAAATTTGATTTTGATTTTTTGAAAGAGGACCCTCATTTAACAAAAACGATATAAATGAGGTTTGATTGTCTTTTAGTTTAAAGAGATCTGAAAAATTTTATATTTTTGAAAACTTTAGGTGGAGTGAATTTAAAAATGATTATGTAGAGGAATCCTCCCAGAATCACCAAAAAATCTGGTGTTTTTTTGGAGGACATGACATAGATCTTAAGGGTTATTTATTGAAGTGATAGGGTATTATATAAAGGTATGATTCACTATTTTGAATGATATAAATCATCACCCTATAATGGACCTAATCGCCTAATAAGGACTCCTAAAGTATGATGGGTCTTCGAATGTACCAGAGATCTTTCCTCCACTTTACATGGAAAAGTAAAGTAGGGTTTATATTAAGCTAGGTTCATTAAGTTCCCTATGGAGGCAAGCCTCTATAGTTAATTACATTATAAGAAATAGAAATTCCTTAGGAATACTCTCGATTAAAGTAGAAATTAAGGTCTCCAAATATAGACTATGAAAGGATTATTTGTATTGGAAAATCTAATGGGATTATTCAAGGAGAGGACTTGTTATTGGCAAAGAGAATGAGTAAAAATGCTCATGATACTAGCAAGCCTAGTGAGTATTCCAATCCCCTATGGTTGGGCTTTATATGTTTGAAGTTGAAGAGATTGAATTTATTGAAGTTGACATTTTATTAGAAAGCTAGGACTTATAATCCAACAATATAAGATTATGGAAATGCCTAAGAGGTTAGGATTAGGCCTAAAGAAAATAGCTACCTCGGATCCAAAATCTAAGGAGATTTGGTAAAAGATAAAGCTTGACATAAGTCTAAGCGATGATGGGTTTATGATTTACCTCCACAAGAGAGGATAAACCACCTAACTGGTGGGCTTACAACTGGTTAGAGTGGTAACCAGCTAACTCCTCATATGCTTTAAATTCATGTAGGCAAGTCTTATGAGTTGCAAGATAGCTAGAATAGTTATTATTTAGAAAAAGACTAGAGCCCTTAAACCTACTCCCTAAGAGACTAAAGCATGAGTGGTATGAGTAATGACTTAATTTACAAATGCAAAATCTTTTTAAATTTTATTTCAATTTTGGTACTTCTTTTTGAAAAAGGCTTTAGGATTTTAATGCCTATATGCACAATGAAAATATGTTATGGGCTAAATCAGCTAGAAGAAGGTGTTCTCAAGCACAAAGGATGCTTTCATAGGTCAAGCATTCCCCTATCGTACAAGGATGGAGTTCCTTCATGTTCAAGAGAGAAATAATATGCATGCATGTTGTGAGACTTTCAACCATTCAACCATTAAGGGGTTGCTAAATCTTTTAATTATCTTATTTAAAACCAAAGTTATGGTGAGGTTATGAGTTATTTTAAATTTTAATTATGATTTATTAATTAGGGGTAGAGAAATTAATTTTATCTTAAGAGCCTAATCGCATCAGACACATTAAAGCATCAAACATATAAGAAACTAAGAAAACATGTTGTTTCTAATGCACAATCTAAACACAACATCAAACAATTTTATAGACTACCATAAAAGAATAAAAGGCTAGCGATCGACTTTCACCGCATACTAAAAAAGAGAAATTGGGTAGTACCCCTTATACAACTCATATAAAAGAATAATTATAGTTACAAATAATAAAAGCTTTGGGGTCTTCAAGTCTCATTATTCATGTCTCCTTCATTTCTTTATATATTTTCTTCTTTTGATGTGGTAGACTTCATCACATGGCACCCTAGACTAAGCCTTCTAGCCAATGCTCATCCTAAACCCCCATAGTACTAATCCTAATTCCTAATGCAAAATTACATTAAAAATATGAAAAGTAAATCTAACTACACCTGCAAAATAAGTGTTAGCTAAACACACATATAGCCCAAGTAGTTATATTTATAATTTGGACTTAGCACCGTGCACATCAGTAACCAAGCCCACCTATCCTAACTTAGATTATGCTTAAGGATTTAAGCAACTCAAAGAGAGCATTTATATTTATTTTAAGCGCCCCTTAAGCAAAATCCCTTACAAAAGACAAAGGTAGACTATCAACATCCCTATGATACACATTCAACATCCACATTAACATGAACAACATCATCCATACAATATCGACCTAACAAAATTCTAGGGTCGACCAAGTATTCTAGTGTGAAAAAAGGGCTGTGAGAAGAATTTACCATGCTTCTTTAATTTAAGTTTTAATTTGGTGTTTGAATTTGTTTAGAATTTTCCTTTGGGTGGTTTAATTTAAATGATTTAATGTTTTATTTTCCATTTTATTTCACTTTTATTTGGTTAAAGTGATATTTAGGTTTTCAAGAATGAAGAGTAGAATGGATTCTATTTTGGATGGAACTCACCATATTCTACATCCTAACTCCTAATAAGTCTATCTAATGTCTTTAAGTATCTTAATTAGCCCATTTGAATTTATGATTGATTTGATTTTGATTTAATTTAGATTTTAATTTAGATTTAAAAAAGTTTTCTTAATCTGTGTATTTTGATTGATTAATTTTGGATTAGATATTTTGATTTAATTAAATTTTGATAATTCAATATCCTTAATCTAATGAAGTTTAAGTTTGTTTAATTTCATATATTGATTGATTAATTTTGGATTAGATGTTTTGATTTAATTAAATGATAATTCAAGTATGCTTAATATCTAATGCTTTTTTTGTTTTAATTTCATATGATTATTGTCATTTTGATGTTTGTTTAAATTAATTGATTTCTATTATTTTATTTGAGTTTGATTAGATTGGTGTATTTTAATTTACTTATGATTTATTTAAAGTTTTATGTGTTCTTTTATTTGAATTCCAATTAAGGGTTTAACTTAATAAATTTAGATGTTTAGTTTATATAAATGATTATCTCTTTAGCTTAATGATTATTCTCTTATCTTAGTTCAATAAGTTTTTTATTTGGATTTTATCTTTGTTTAACTTATTTTGATATTGATTAGAATTTGGAGTAATTGGATATGATTTAATAACTTTAGAGTTTATATTTAATTTTATGTTCATTTGATTTGATTACTATGAATATGAATTATACAAGTTTGCTCTCTTTTCTTGACTTTAATTGTCTATGTCCTAAGGGATGAGATATATATATATATATATATATATATATATATATATATATATATATATATATATTTAATATGTGATTTGAATTAGTTATGAATTCCTCCAAAATTTTATATGAATAACTAATCAAATAAAGCTTAGCCAATTGTAATAGTTGAGTTAATTACAAATAAGGATATGTCACATAACTAAATTTTCTTTTTGATTTTAGAATCAACATATGACAATTAGAGATTAAATTGATTTTATAATTGACTTTCAAAAATTATGTTCAAACAAATTTTTATATTCAATTATAATATTTATAATACTATTGGTTTAGTTAATTTTTTTTTCTCTTTTTATACTAAGTTTTACTTAGATTTTATAATAATTTAATTTGCACCCTTTTTATTTTGTTTGATCACATATTATTTCTTTTTTTTTGTTTTGATTGGAATTCTAAAGGTTGATTAACTCCTTTATAAGATCGATTGAATTTAATAATAAGTAAAATAAGGTGGATTAATCATGATCATTCGATCAAAAATCAAATGACCCATGAGTTAATCATGGTTTGATAGGTGGAATCAAATCACGCCATTCGAATCAAAACTATTAATTTCAAACACATAAAATAAATAGTTTTGCTCTTGTCTCTAAACTCTTTCCAAAAGGAAAAAGTAAAGTGCATTTCTAAAGGTTGGATCCTAATGGCGTGATTCAACACATCAAACATAAGATCCCTAAGGCTTTCTAAGCGTTTAAGAATTATACCTCATTGAGCTAATGTGGATTCGACTAAGGTGGCTTCATTTAGAAGAAATGAAAGCCCTATTGTTGGGTTGGATCAATACCGCCAAGCATTCCTTTCTCATATGGTTCGCTTTAAATGCTTCCTCACCGATTGAAGATAGTGAATGAATCAATTTGAATAGCTAATGAAGACACGAGGGAGATTTGTCCTCACCAAGTATCCCATAAGCTCACTCACTCACCTGTCGAGCTCATCATTCCCATGGACAAAAAAGTTAGAAGCAAGCTGGAGGATCTTTACATGCGCTTGGGTTGTGTAGAGAATAGTAGTTCAAATGTAGGCCAATAAGGGAAAACCTAGATGGAGAATAGGAGGTAGTGGAATGCAAGCTCGAACAAGGAAAAGAGGTTCAACATATAAGGAGATTAAAGTTGCAGCAGAATTTTTGTAAGGAAATGTGGAGAAGATCAAGTGTTGGCTATCTAGTAGAGAAGAGAGGGAGAGAGAGGCTCAATGTTGTACCATGATACTATTGAACCAAAATGAGAGGGACGAGAAGAATGCCTACTAGAAAGAGTTTAAGTGGACTAGATTTTGCATTGAGTTGGAGCGACGAATATTCTCACAGGTTATAGTGCCTCTCGACTTGTGGGCTTGGGGATGAAGCTTGTGGATAAGAGTTTTGGGCATGAGTCTCTGGCTTGGTATGCTCGCACAAGGAAAAGAGAGGGAGGTGTGCGGCTAGCCTTCGATTTGATCAGAGCGGAGGAAGAATCAAACTAGTAAGAGGATGAGATGCTACTTGCATGGATATGGATGAGAGTGACACATACATATAAAGAATCCCATGTATAGCCTTTGATCGAGATGAAATGAGATGCAAGGATGGCTTTGACTACTCTTTCATGAGGGAAGATGAGAGAGAGGTGGCTTCTCAAAAAAAAATGTCGAGGATGAGAGGTTTGTAAAAGAGGGAAAAGCTCGCTTTCTCTTGTTCCAGTCCAGTTCATGGGGACAAAAATAGAGGAGGAGATGGTATTTGGTAGCAGAAACATGGAAAGGAGTCTCTGACTGTTATTTTTTTAGTCAAGGATGGGAGGCTTTGTATGGAGAGAGAGAGAGAGAGAGAGAGAGAGAGAGAGAGACATAGAGATGGCTCGCGTGCTCCAAGATGGTAAGATAAGATATTTTATTTTATTTTATTTTTTAAAGCTGGAGAGTAGAATTTCATTTGAATAGAAAATAAAAAAATTTATTAGAGATTCACATGAAATAAAAAAAGACTTCATGCTTTTGCTAGCTTTAATAAAAGAGTGATGTCCAAATTTATTATTATTTTATTTTATTTTTTACCGAGATAAATGTGGCATGAGAATGATAGCATACATGCTTGATAAACAAATATATATATATATATATATATATATATATATATATATATATATATATATATGTTCTCTTGGTTCAATGGATGAGGATGGTATTTTTTTGTTATAATTATTTTTAGACTTATTCTTTTTTTATTTATAAATCTTAACAATATTTAATAATTTTGATATTATAGTTTTAATTTAAATGAAGTTTATAAATTATATATATTATAATTAATGGTTATTCAAATTGTATATTTATTATTTATTTATTAGTTAATTATTTTGATATAATTTTAGTTAAATTTATATTTGATGTTAAAATTTAATTATATTTATATTTTAATTATGCAATGATAATGTTGATTATTATTATTTTTTCTTTAGGTAAATGATTGATTTTTAATTTTTATAGTTTGATTAGCTTGCTAATTATATTTTATTTTAGTTGGGCTTAATTGATTCAAATGATCATTTTGATTCAATTATGGTGTGGTTGGGTTACACTCATGTTTGATTAAGTGTTTAAGATGATTTGGAGTTATTGATCTCACTTGATTTGATGTAGATTTAGATTTAAGCCCATTTTGATAAAAATTAGGCTTAATGGGCCACATTGGACTTATTTGAGTTAAATGATCAAATTTATTAAATTAAACCCAATGGTTGCTAAATTTTATCTAATTATAAATTTTAAATGATTTTGGTTGTTTGATTTAAATTAATTTTCAATTTAATTTGAATTTAGATTTAATAGGACCCATTTGGGTCTACTTGGGTTAAGTGGCCAAATCAACCCATTTGGATCTTCATTAAATTTAGATTTGTTTAGTTTTATTCTCAAATATGTTCATTTGATGATTTTGTGTCTTCGGAGTGACTCAATTTGATCAAATTTTAATTTGTTAACTTTTGACTTAGTGGAGCCCACGTGGGTCAACTATAGGTCAAATGACCTATTTGTTATTTTTTTCCCATCATGATTTATTTTTTTAGTCTGTTTGTGTTTATGCATTATTTTCATGTTTTTGATTCAATTTAATTTTTTTAATTTTGATTTAATTTGATTTTATTTGGACTTAGGTGATTTGGAGCTTATTTGAATATTTTGGGTCAAATGGGTTAGGTTAGGTTTTACCTAGGCTTGATTGATTTGATTGTAGATTTTGGTATGGCTTGAAGTGATGATTTAAGGATTAATTAATTTATGAGAAAATCAATTGAGTTAGGTTCGATTGGATGAGATTTGGCTAAGTCCATGAAATTGCATTAAGGGTTTGGATTTGGATTTGATTTGATTTGGATTTAGGTTTTGATTATGATTTGAAGTTGAGTTTGAGTTTGAATTTGATAAATTGATTGAAGGGTTGAGTTGATCTTTGAGAAAATCAATTGAATTTGGATTGATTTGGGCTAAGGCTAAGTCCATAAGATAAATCATGTGGTTTAGGAAGGATTTTGATTTTAGATTCGATAATGGGCTTCAATCAATTGATTTGGATTTTGATATTTGTATTGAATTTGAGATTTTGTTGAGAAGGTGAACATAGGTCAAATTTAGACTATAGAGTAGCTGAGTCTCCTTAATCCCTAAGGAATAGCCTAATCCTATGAACCTTTCTTAGTCTTTAAGCTTAGGTTAAGTGTTCACCTAATTGCTAGAAGTGTCTTATGACTAAGGAAGTTTTAGCATTTAGAAGACTCCCTGGTCAAAGAAGAAGAGGTTGAGAACTCACTCCAAAAGTGAGGTCAATAATGGCTTTTAGGGTTTAGGGTTTAGGTTCTAGGTTTAGGGTTCAGGTTTAAGACTATGGTTTAGGGTTTTTGATTTTTCCCATAACAGAGAACAAATTTAGATTCAACATTTCTTCTTTTTAATTTCTTCAACCAAGTAACACACCAATTTATCAAAGACACAAGAGACACATAGACAAAAAATGAGCACACATAGAGTAAATTAAAAACCTTAGATAACTAAAATTGTCTCTACTGTAAAGACATAGTTCCATAAGTAGATCGACCATTCTTCAATTTCTCCAGTTCCCATCAGAACCACCCTGGCCTCTCAAGTAGCAAGATCCACCATCATATCCTCGATCTCTCCCTCCACCACCACCACAACTGTAACCTCTATCACTCCTCCCACTTCCATAACCACCACTGCTCCGACCACCATGTCTATATCCACTAGCACCTCTAGATCCCCCACCACCATACTAACTATCACCTTTTCTTACACCACCATCGCCAGATCTAGACTGAGCATGGTTGACAGTGATGTTCCTACCGTCAGGGTTTTTACCATTCTTAGAGTTTAGGTTTAGGTTTAGGTTTGTTAGGTTTTAGGGTTTAGGTTTATTTTTAAATTTATTTAGTTACTTTAAGTTTTGGTTTAGGGTTTTGGGTTTAGGGTTTAGGGTTTAGGGTTATTATTTAGGGCATAGGGTTTTAGGGTTTATGCTTTTAGGGTTTAGGGTTTAGGGTTTAGAGTTTATTTTGGCTAGGTTAGTTTTGTGGGTTTATGAGTTTAGGGTTTGGAGGGTTTAGGTTTAGGGTGGAGGGGTTTAGGGTTTATGGTGGGTTATTTATGGTTTAGGGTTTAGGTTTATGATTTAGGGGTTTAGGGTGGGTTTAGAGGGTCAGTGGAGAAGTTTATATTTTAGGGTTTAGTTTTGAGTTTTAGGTTTTAGGGTTTAAGGTGAGGATTTACGCCTGGGGTTTAGGGTCAGGAGGGTTTAGGGTTTAGAGTTTAGGAGGGCAAGGATTAATGGTTTAGGATTTATAGTTTAGTTTTAAGTTTAGTTTAAGTTTATTTTGCTAGATTTATAAAAGTTTTATTTTATTTTATTTTATTTTGATTTATTTTATTTTATTTTAGGTTTAGGTTTATTTTCTTTAGGTTTAGTCTTAGTTTAGGTTTTAGTTTATAATTTTATTTTATTTTATCTTTTTATTTCATTTTGGTTTATGTATATTTATTTATTTTACTTTTAAGTTTTATTTAGTTTAGGTTTAGATTTTTTGCTATTTTAGAGTTTAGGGTTTAGAGTTTGGGGTTTAGGTTTAGGGTTTAGGGTATTGGCTTTAGGGTAAAGGGTTTTGGTCTAGGGTTTGGGTTTAGGGTTTACAATTTAGAGTTTATAATTTAGGGTTTAAGGGTTTTGGGTTTAGGGTTTTCTTTTAAGGTTTAGGTTTAGGGTTTAGGTTTTAGTTTAGCATTTAGTGTTTTTAGTTTTTTTAAAATAGAGAAAGAATTCAGATCCAACATTTCTTATTTTCGATTTCAACAACCAAGTAATGCACTAAGTTTTCTTAGACACAAATGACAACATAGATAAAAAATGAGCATAGATAGAGCAAATCAAAAACCATAGATAACTAGAATTGTCTCTACTCTAATGACACAATTCCATAAGCAGAGATCATATCATTATTTTATTTTATTTTTAGGTTTTATTTTTTATTTAAAGTTTAGTTTTTATTTTATTTAGGTTTTTAATTTTTAGGCTTATTTTAATTTTCAGTTTAGTTAACATTTTTATTTATTTTATTTTAGTTTAGTTTTTATTTATTTTATTTTTAGGTTTGGGATTTAGTTTAGGTTTTTATTTTATTTTATTTTTTTATTTTATTTAGGTTTAGGTTTTTTATTTATTTTATTTTAAGTTTTATTTAGACATTTAGGGGTTTAGTTTATAGTTTAGTGGGGTTTGGAGTTAGGGTTATATTTTAGGATTTAGGTTTAGAGGGCATAGGGTTTTAGGGCAGGGTATAGGGTTTAGGGTTTTAGGTGGGGTTCTGATTTGATGTTTAGGAGGTTTAGGGTTTAAGTTTTAGTTTAGGTTTTATTTTATTTTATTTTATTTATTTAAGGTTTTGGGTTTAGGGTTTAGGGTTTATGGTTTAGGGTTTTATTGTTTAGGTTTAAGATTTAGGGTTTAGGGTTTTTAGTGTTTAGAGTTTAGGGTTTAGGGTTTAGGTTTTTGGTTTAAGGTTTAAGTTTAAGTTTAGGGTGTAGGGTTTAGGGTTTTGGGTTAAGGTTTAGGGTTTTTTTTTGAGAAAATTAGAGAATTTTATTGCCACAAAATAAGGAGAACAAAGTCCTTAAAGGGGATAAATCTCTAAGCTAATGCTCAAAGAGCTACAATAAAACCTAAAGAGATGAATCCCAAACTATTACAATATTAAATAAAGAGAAGCAATTGAAAAACTAAATTAGCCATAGTAGAAGATCCATATTAGCAATAGGAAAATCCACTTGATTTCTTTGATAACAGCAAAATCCACCTGCTAGACTGCCAACCTATAAAAGAAATTTGCAACATACTAAGGAAAGGATGAGTACATTTAAGTAGGCATAAAGAGAAGTAGCAAAGAGAAAGAGCAAAGTAAAGAAATGGCTCAAGCTCAGTCATAATCATCTTAAGGAGCAACACTATATGTAAGCATCCAAACTTTAGATGAAGGGTTACAATTACATATAATGCTACCAGCCAAAAAAAGAAAGAGAGGGAAACATCAAGGCTGTCATAGCCAGCAAACCTCATCTAGGTAGTCATCCGGAGATCATCATCAATCAAAGTTGCAAAGTCTTCCAACTACAAAAGAGAACATCCTAGCATAAAACCACCAAAATAACCAAGCCCAGTAAGGCATACTAATAGCCATCCATCAGGCACAACAGCAACACATCAGGAAAACCACCAAAGCCAACACCAAAATGGAGGAGAAATACCAAAAAGGGAAAGCATCATTAATAGGGATAACAACACAGTCCAGAAAAGATAGGCCCAAAGCCAAGGAACCATCCCTAGATTATCTCCAAAGCAATAGCAAACTAATACCCAAATAGAGGGGACAACTAACGCCAACAACAGCCACAAATCCAATCCAGGCAGAGGATAACCCAAGCGAACAAGCAAGAGATAAAAGGGGAGCCGCCTCTCCACCAAGATAGATAAACAAAATGAATAAAAGAGCATCCAGGAAGGCTATCGCTAAGAATAGCCAGTGTAATAGTAAAACCACCACCACAAGCCATGAGCCAAGTATTAGGAAATAAAGAGAGTAGAATACACCAGAAAGAGGTAATACCCATAAGCAAAAGAAATTCCAAGAAACCAAACCAAGGCACTAGCACCCAAGAAGAAATAACAGCCACTAAACAACCTTCAACCAACCAACTCAAAATGACAACAAACCAAAAACCAAGACCAAAAAAACTACAAGAGCTCACCAGCAATAAAATAGAAGCAAAGAGCCAATAAAGCCACCTAGCCCACCAACAAACAACATTTATTCCAGAGAGAAAACAAATAAGCAAACACCCGGATAGAAAAAAAGAAAAGAGGGTAGCCAAGAGAGGAAGACCATTACAATAGAGGCTGAAAACATAAACCAAAAGAACCAAACCAAAAATTATAAAACCAATCACCATGCCCCAATCAACAAAACAAGAAAATTAATAGCCAACAATTTGCCTCCACCGTGAAATCCAAACCAAAGATAAACCACCAACAACCTCCAAATTTGCCACCAACAGAGGAGGTAAAACCAACCAACACATCCACTCAGTCAACCAACCCAGCCCACCAACAAAGCCAATCATCCCAGCCAGCCAACAAGGCCACCCAACCAACCACCACAATAGCAGAAGATCCAACTTAGATAAGGAAGCAACTAGCACAAATATGAGGAAAGCCTCATTCAGAGGGAAAGATAGATAGCAAGCATAAGCACAACCCAATAGGAGGCCACCAAAAATAACCAAGAAATATTTATGGTAATCACCCCCTAGGCAAACAACCAAGGAAAGGCAAGCCTGGGAGGACTACCAACCCAAAGATCAACAAACCGTGGAGGAAAGGAACCTAACTCGTGCAAAATAAGGTCTCTCCTAGACCCTAGAGAACAAATAGCCACCACCAAAGAGAAAATAGGAAGTTAACAACCATAAAAACATCAACCTTCAAGCCACAAATCAGAGGGAACAACCAACAATCAGTAGTCACCAAGCCAAAATAAGAAAGGAAAGAAACAACCACCAAAAAGCCATCACTAAGACAAAATTGAGAAGATTAACAAAAACCTTCAAACAAACACCACCCAAGACAACCTGGCAAAGGGTAGAAACAAACAACAACATCAACCAAACAAGGTAACACTCATAGAAAATGAGGTTCACCAAAACCCATAAAAAGAACAACAAGGAGCAATCCAAATATCGGAAAGCACGAAAGCAGCAATCAATAAAAAGGCTCAAAGAAAACACCATAGCCAAAGACCAATAAAAAATACACAAGTTAAAGCATAAAGTAAGGTAGTTCAGAGTTATCTAGATTAACCAAGCCTCTCAGCAGCTTAGGTAAGTTTTTATTATCTAATATAGTGAGCTCATTTAATTCAAAGACCCAAATTGGCTAGAAATCCGCAGAAGCATTACCTTCATGAAGAATATGAGAAATTTTTTAACAAACTTGAGAGAGGAGGGTTTTAGTGTGATTAAGGAGATAAAATAAGTCAAGATTATATTTTATTAGACGTGAGCATATCAGGTAAAAGAAGAGTGTCAACTTCAATCCAAATATTAAAGAGGCCTTTGTTCAAAAAAATATCAATAGCTTTTAACAACCATAAGCTTAACATAAATAAGAGAGCAGGCTTTGAGGGGATAAGCAAAAACACAAATTACAATACCTTTGGAATCCTTAATAATACCACTGCAACCACATTTACTATGTGAAACTAATATCAGTATTAATTTCAATAAAGTTTTCAATAGGTACAATCCAATGGATAATCCTAACATCCTTATTGAAAAAAACATTAGGCAAAATGAGACCCAATTTTTTAGCCACAAATTTGTAACCTCTAAAATGGATTTTACTAATTAAATTATCATTAACAAAGCATGAATTTTTTCCTTTAGTTCTAGCTAGGATCCTTTTATGATTTATGGGAATACCATGATATTTAACATCATTTCTATCCACCTAAATGAGAAAAATAAAGGTAATAGCAATTAAGATATTGATATGACCTTTCATAGTTTTTGGAAACAAGCTTCAAGAAGTTGATATAAAGAAAGGAAACCATGAAAATAGTTAGTGTTAAATAAATCATCATACCATATCCATAATTTGGAAGAAATGGTACTATTGACAAAAACATGATTAACATTTTCAATTTGAAAGCAATAATATCACATAGAAAGTAAATAAATCCCTTAATACTAGAGCAAGAAACCTACAAGAATAAAGTTATTCAAAATGCTCCAAGCTAAAATTGAATAAGAAATGGGAATGATATTGTTCCAAAGTTTAATGAAAACATTAGAGGAGTTCTGCTTATCTCTAATAAAATTTCAAACCTCTTTAAGAACAAAATCACCATTGTAAGAGAGCTTAAAAATAATTTGATCAGGTTTGTTAGCAAAAATAGGACGTTTCTAAAGTTATCATAAAGAGAAATACAGATACAATTTTCAAGTTTGTTTTCATTCCAATTGTTATTAAGCCAAAAAGAGTTAACTTTGATAACAACAGTAGAGTGTATAGATAAATGGGAGTCAATAGATCCATTTCCAATCCAATTGTCTTGCCAAAAGAAGGATGAACCATAATGAATACCTGTTGACCTCATTTTTAGGATGAGCACTCAACCCCTCCAACATAGACATAGAACTTCTCTTTGACTTTAAGAGTTCCTTTGTCTTAAGACACATCTAGTGATTAGGAGGACACTCAACATAGCCCTAGACATTTAGAAGAGTTAGCCATAGGAATAGGTCATGCCTTAGGGGTGTTAGGAAAATTTCCTACCCTATATCTTGAACCACATTCCTTACTTCCTTCCTTCAAGTCAAACTCTAAATCAAATCAACATCAAACTTAAATAAATTCTAGCCTAATTGATTTTCTCCAAAATCAAATCAATTCCTTATGATTGAAATCCATGATTGAAAATTATGATTGAAGCCCATGATTGAAATTCCAAGCTCAAAACCTCTCCTAAGTCTTTTGATTCCCTCTGAAGGACTTAGCCTAAATCTAATCAAAATCACTTCAAACTCATGAAATTTTCCCATAACTTATGTATATTATCATTTATATTCACATATATAAATGAAATATAAATTCAAATCAATCAAACTAAACTCAAAAATCAAATCCAAAATCCATGGCCAAATTCCAAATCTTTCCTAAGGCCTTTATTTCTCTCTTAAGGACTTAGCCCAAATCAAGCTCAAATCACTTCAAACTCATGAAATTTTCTCACAACCCATTTATATTCACATATATAAACGAAATATACATTCAAACAACCAAAACTAACTCCAAAATCAAACTCAAATTCAACCAAAATCCAACCTAAGCCTTTCAAGTCAAAATCTTGAACTTAGCCAAATCAATTTCAAAACAAGTTAAACCCTTGATTTTCCTTCATGGTTCAATCAATCCTTCAATCATGAATCCAAATATAAACATAAACTTCAACCATCAAACTAAAACTAAATTCAAAAATAAAACGCAACTCAAACTCATGTTCACCCTTTGAACTTGAAATTGTTGAATGAATCAAAACCTATTTGACTTCAAATCACTTGCAAATGGATTTATATTTCAATCATAAATCCATATGTGAGTTGAATCAAACTCAAATCAAGCTTTGATCAAGACATTTGACCCCCTTAGGCTCACTTGACCCAAAGTGACTTAAAGTAGCCTTATGAGCCAAATTATAATCCTAACCAAATTGGATTGAACTAAGCCAATCTATGCCTCTCATCATGATCAACAATCATCATGAGATGATCAATCACTCAAATTGGGTCAAACCAAGTCAAACCTAAGGGTTGACGTCAACACTTAGCCAAAATGAAACTCACCATAGCCAAAATACACCATAGGCCAAATTGATTGAAACCATTGATCAAAATTCATTCATGACCAATGTTTGAACTTGACCAAGTCAACATTTAAGCCAAACCTAGCCCAATTGGCCACTTGACCCAAGTTGACCCAACTTGACCTAAAAAATTAAAATGTGTCAAAAATTGATCTAAGCCAAATTGATTGAAACCAATGGATCAAGTTTATTCTAGATCACTTGTTCAACTTGACCAAAGCCTCAATTGGCCAACTAGACCTAACCTAGCCTAATTTACCTTGAACCCAACTTGACCTAAAGGGTCAAATTGAGCCAAATTCAAACTTAACCAAAATTGATTGAAAACAAAAATACCAATCCATTTCATATGACCAATCAAACATGAACCAACCCATGAGCAAATCCAAATAGGTCAAATAGGTCAATTTGGTCAACTTGACCCATTCGACCTAAATGAACTCAATTGAACCAAAACCAAATATAAACCAAATTGAATCAAACCAAATACACCAAAATATTTAAAATGTTCATATGAACTTGACCCAACTCTTAATTTGACCTAATTTGACCAATTGGTCAACTTGACCCAAGTTGACCCATTTTGACCTAAATGGGTCAACATGAGCCGAATCATATCAAACCAACTCCAAATTCAATGAAACTTGGAAAAACCTATTTTATCATACCAAATATGCCTAAACTAAAATCAAGGTCAAATGACCATTTTACCCCTAGGCCATAGGGTAACCCAAAATTAAAACCACATGGAATTTGGTCAATTCCTTTTCATGGACACTTGGCATCCTCTTAGTAAACCAAATGGTCACTAATGGACCTAGTGCACATGACCAATGGTTTTGGGTCAGCCAAATTTAACCCAAACCCAACCCACCATGTGCTTGAAAATGGCCACATGGGAATCATGCCTCCACTTATTTTAAGCACATGGCAACCTCCTCCACTCCTTCCCTAGCCAAACTCGAATGTAATGACTCATCTAACAACCTAACAAACCCACTCAAGGAGCTCAATTAGATTAAAATGGCAAAGCTGTGCTCAACCATCCTGATCGCAAAGTGGGAGATATACTCACTAATTTGATTTCATTTCAACATTCTCCACCCGATTGAACCTAGGAAAGTTAGAGAAGCCATTCCTCGCCTCCAGTTCTCCTAAGTAAGAATCAATTTCCCATTTGTCAATTTCTAAAACCTAAAATAGGGAAGAAAACTAAAATCCAATCTCACTCCACACTACAATCAAGCTTGCCAAAAGCTTCATACAAGTTCTTGAAGCAAGGGAGGAGTGCTCTAGACCAAAGATGAGCTCAAGTCAAGGAGGTGTTAGCCCATAGTAGGATCTACCAAATCTCAGAGCCTCCAAACTTTAGCAAAGCTTCATGTCACTAGACGAAGGTTCTCTAAGGGAATCGAGTGACGGTGATCACCTCCGACGAGGTTAGCCTTTTTTTTTAGCTTAAATTCAATGTGGTTTGGAACTTTATGAAAGGAATTTAAATCTCATAGAATTCTAGCCATTACATGTGCTTGCCATCATGCCTAGATGGTGTGGGTTGAATTTTAATCTATTTCGCTTAATTGAGCTCGGATCATACCTTTGAAGATGGATGGTGTCCATTCTCCATAGGGAAATATAGAGATGAATCTCTGGCCGTCCATCCGTGCATTTTGGATGGATGACCGTGATAAAATATGTAGCATCCATAGATTTATCCTTTATAACTGCAGCTTTAATCTCAACCATCTGATCCTTGATCTAACGATTGAAAGAAGCTAACTGATGCTGTTACGATGTGACAAGTTAAAGATCCAATCCGCACCTAATCAAAACATATAATTGATCTAATCACTTATGAATTAAAATAAAATAATAAACATATGTGGGAATGGGTTAGGAATACCAAACTCACCTTACATTTATCAAATTAAATTAAACTCAAAACAAAATCAAACCTTCTTTAAAAATAATTTGATTTACTTTAAGCTTTCTTATTTCATAAGATTATCTTTAGGAATTAATTAGGGTGGATGTGTTTACATGCTTTCATCACTTTAGTTCTTACGACATGCCAAATATTTATGTCATATGAGTTTCATAAATTCATGCTTTTCAAAAAATCAACCAAAATCAAATGCTTTCTTTATGTTAAATTGCATTGTTTGTCTAAAGTAAAATATGAATGGCTATTATCACTATTAAATTCAAAACTATTTTCAAAATCTATAAATCAAATACCAAAAATGAAAAGTGAGCTACTTATAGTTTATTTATAAGCTTGCATGTAAATATAAAATGTGTCTTATGTTTTCTTCCTTTCTTTCCTCTTAATATGGATTTGAATAAGACTTGCAAAGTGTATAGTTCTTTAAAAGAAAATAACACTTGCTTAAATCTATTCCTATCATCTTCCATGTTATGACTTACGAAGATTCTTACACTTACATATAAATTGCATAACCAAGTCCAAGAATAAGTACAAACTTTTGCAACTTTCTTTTCAGCTTATTTCTTTGTACATATGTTTGTACTTAAGGAAAGTGGTATATTAGTCTGACAACCTCGGGTTTGAGGCTTTGAAGTAGATCTTGTATATTACACCCCTAGTGTTAACAATGGCAGATTCACTTATGCCTTTCATACATTCGTATGTGCATGTGAAAAATGGATAAGAAAACCTCTTTTCTACTTTAATGAAAATCATGCATCACAAAACATTCAAATTTTCCTAAGTAACTCACTTAGAATTCATCATAAAGTGTGCCAAAAATTCTCATTTGTATGTATAGATAAGCTTAGTATGCATCCATATACATATTATACATATTAGGAAAGAAATGAAGTGATGTGTGTTTTGTGAATTTAGTTCACATTACTTAATCTTAAAATGCCTTTCTTTTTGAATAGGTTTGTTTAGGGAAAATATAAACTTAAGATTAATTAAAAAACATAATAAAACATTCACTAAACAAAATTAAACATGAATCAAATTTAGAAATTACTTAAGGTAGGGAAGGAAAGTGAAGTTCTCTTCTCTTTTCCCTCTCTTTAAAACTTAGTAATTAATTGTAGGATTCACTTAAAGAAAACTAAAATAGAAAATTAAGTCAACCCAAATCAACTAAACATTTAAATGAAACCACCCATCTAAGTTGAACATCTTCACATTTAAAAAATCCAAACCTTAAATCCATAGCTAAGCATACCACACAAACCTTCTAAAGCACACACATTAGGCTAAGTCACCACTTCTAGCTTTAGGTTTAGGTTGTGCATGGATTGATGTTTGCTTTTATTTTGCAATTTATTATTTCTAGTCTGGATGTTAGGGTGAATGTGCATAGAATGCATGTTAGGATGATCTTACCTAACCATTATTCTCTGAGGGGATTGTTCTTAAGGATAAATAAATAAAATAAATAAATGCTTTTGTTGTGGTGTTTATACCCCAAAGCATAATCCAATAGCCGTGAATTTGGTTACCATGTGGGGTGCGTTCAATATACATTCTTAGGATTTGTATGATTTATTTAGTTAATCTCTATTTTGTAGGTGTTAGTTAGATTTACTTTTCCTTTTCATGTAATTTTTGCAATTAGGATTTTAGAATGAATGTTATGGGGAATTAGGATGAGCATTGGTCATAAGAGCTCATCTTATGCACCATGTAAAATTTTGGGAGCATTAACATTCCAACCATCCAAAAGAAGGAACCAAAGAAGAAAGAAGAAAGAAGAAAGAAGAAAGAAGAATGAAGACCCCATAACATGAATTTCCTTACTTGATTCTAAATTAATTCTTTTGTAATCTGGGTTGTATAAGGGTAGAGCTTGGCTACCCAATTTGTTATTTTTGGGATTGTGTGGTGGTGTCCGACCATAAATGGCCTTTTATTCTTTTACACTAGCTTTATAAAATGTTTGATGTTTTGTTTAGCTTGTGCATTAAGATGGCATGTTTTTGAGTTTTTTCCTCACTTGATGTATAGCCTGGATGATGATTAGGCTCTTAGGAGAAAATAAACCATCTACCAAATTAATCAACTCAAAAATTAAAATAAATTACTCATAACCTCATTTAAAGCTTAAGTTAAAATCTAAATAAAAGAATTAGTAACCCCTTAGTTGGATGAGTATTTCTTTTATAGCATCATGCATGAAAGCATATTGTTACACTCTTGATTAGAGGGCTTCCAACTTTGCCAGAGAAACTTGGCTTGACCTTTGAGAGCCATTGTGGAAACACACCTCCTCCTTTCGATAATTTTGGCCAATAATTTTACTTCTCATACATTAGGCATATGAATCCTATAAGCTTGTCAAATGATTGTCCAAAATTGAAAATAACATGTAATATGTTTTGCAGATCTAGGTCATTTTTATACCCTTACATGATCTAGTCTCTTAGGGAGTGAGTTTAAGGACTTAGTCTCTTGCTAAATAAATAACAGCCTAGCAATCTTGCATAAAGCATATGACTTGCCTACAATAATTTAAATTCATAGGCGGAGCCCCCAGATGATGGTAAGTCCAAGAAGTCGAGTGGTTTGTCTTCTCTCATGGAGGCAAACCAAATACACATTTTTGCCTTAGATTTATGTTGTACTTCTGGTCCTTGCCAAAGCTTCCTAGATTTAGGTTTTGAGGTTACTTCTCCCTTCTATGGGCCATAAGTATAAATTCTCACCTCCTAGGAATTTTGATAACAATGTGTTATGAAATCATAAGCCCTAAATTTCTAATGAAAAATTAAACTCAAATAAATTAAATCAATTTCAAAAATGTAAATCCCAACCATAGGATAGTTTGAGATGCTCGCTAGGTTTCCTAGCATCGTGAGAATTTCCTACTTATCTTTCTTTGGCTTTGATAATAACTCTCTCTCTTTGATCAATCCCATTTGATCTTCCAAAATAAACTATTGATAGTCCTACCTATTAAAATCTTTGGAGATAATGATCATTTACTTTAATTGAGTATTCCTTAGGAATCTTCCTTAGGATGTAATTAACTATGGAGGCTTACCTCATAGAGAACTTAACAAAAATGATTTTAAAATAAACCCTATTTTACTTTTCCATGTAAAGTAGAGGAAGAATCTCTGGTACATATGCAAGCCCATTATCCTTAAGATCCCTTGTTCAGATGATTAAGTCCATTGTATGGTGGTGACTTGTATCTTCTGAGATAGTAGACTTCTCCCTAATGTCATACTCGATCACCCTCAATAAGAATATATGCATATCTACGTGGTGTTAAAATGCATAAAAAAAGAGAAATATATTTCTATCTTCATTTTATCCCACATAGACTGAAGATGGAAGTATACATTTTCTTTTTAGAAATTATATATATTAAAACATAATTTCACCACAGATTTTTTTAAGCTCTTTGGGATGGTTCCTCTCCATCTTTGGTAAATGATCGTTGTCTCCAAGTATCGATAGTGGGTTTGTACTTTGTATGAATCCAAGACTATCTTTCTTTCTATTGGCACTTAGTTTATTTCATCCTTGAGTTAAGTTACCAACATCTTTAGGTTTTAGGACCTCACCGTGTTGATCTTAAAACACCTATTTGTTCCCCAATGGGTGAAAATGAAAGTTTAATCAAAAAAGAATTAAAGACTTCCTCCTAATAATTTTCATGTTAAGGAAAGATTCATTCTAAAATAATAAAGATACTAAATCCTTCATAAAAAAATTTTCTTTTTAAAAAAGTACTCTTTCCAAATGCACATAATAAAATATTTGCACAAAATTTTTCCTAAATCACCTTCATCTAACAATATTCATGATTGTTACATGTAGGATCATCTTTACAAAATAATAATAATAATACTAATAATAATAATAAATAAATAAAATAAAATAAAATTCAACAACCACATTTTTCTAAAAGCACAAATGAGTTTCTTCACTCAATTCATTTTGGTGAAGACATCATTTTCCAAAATAAAATTTCAACAATCATGTTTTCAAAAGCATAAAAATTTGAAGATGGATCTTTCCATTCAATACATCCAAATATGTTGAATGGATATTACATCTTCAACTAAAATCACAATCTTGAAATTCCACTCAACACATTCCACATATGTTAGGTTGGAACTTTCATATTTTCAAAAAAGGACATATGAAACATCTCCATTCAATATACTCACATTTATTGAATGGAGGTTTCATTTTCAAACAAATTTTTTTTTCAAAAAGCGCATATGAATCTCTCTATTCAATATACCAAAATTTTTTGAATGGAAATTTCATTTTCAAATAAAGTAACATTATTTTGAAATGCCACTTAACATATTTCATATATGATTGGGTTGGGATTTCCTCTTTCAAAAAGAAATAATCAGACACAAAATATACACCTTTGACAAATGAAATATAATTGATTTCCATCTCACATACCCAAATCTGTTGAATGGAAATCTTCATTTTCAAAAAATCAATAAAAATAAAAATTTTCAAAATACATTTGAAACTTCATTCTAGCATATTCCATTTGCTAAAATGATGTCTCTTTCCAAAACAAAATTTGAAACACACTGAATTTCATTTAACATACCAAATTTCCTAAGTGAAATATCCATTCTACAAAATTTTCAAAACATATTTGAACTTCAATTTAGCATACCCCATTTGCTAAAATGAAATCTCCCTTTCAAAATAAAACAAAATTTGTAACACCCTTTTGGAAATTCATTTAGCATACTCAAATTTGCTAAGTAAAATTTCCTTTTCACAAAATTTTCAAGAAACACTTTTTGAACTTCATTCTTTAGCATACCATCTTTTATAAAGTGAAGTCTCCATTTTCAAAATAAAATTAAAACACAACAATTTTGAACATATCATTTGGAATTCCATTTTAGCATACTCAGATTTGCTAAGTGAAATTTCCATTTCACAAAATTAAATGAAACTTCATTTTAACATACCAAATTTGCTAAAGTGAAGTCTCCACTTTCAACCAAAATTAAAATCAAAATCAAAAGAAATACACATTAGGATTCACTTAGCATACTTAAAATTGCTAAGGATCCTATGTTTCAAAATCAAATCAAAATCAAAAGAGAAACACATTGATTCCTTAGCATACTTGAAGCTAAGGATCCTACTTTCAAAATCAAGAGCAAAATCAAAAGAAACAAATTTGGATTTCCTTAGCATACTTAAATCTGCTAAGGATCCTACTTTCGAGTCATCCTACCCATATGTCCATATGGTGGAACGAGCTGTGGGTGGAATGTAACATGCGGCTCTACCTCTTCCTTAGTGTCCCTTTCTCGCTCATTTGTACTTTCTTTCTTTTTTTTCTTTTTATTTTTCTCTTTAATTTTCTTTTTCTTATTTTTCTTTTTCTTTTGTATTTAAATTTGGGCCAAATTCATGAGAAAGGGTGTTTAGGTTTTGAGAAAGATAGTAGGTTGCATCCTTATATATGTCGATCTATCTAATTAAAAATGGCATTTCATCTCCTTTGACACAGTATTCGATTCCATCTCTTCAAAACTTGATGCATTGAAGAAGAGAGGATGGAACCATCTTATTCTGGTGTATCTAAGGCCTACCGAGCAAAGCAGTGAACTATGTATTTGAATCAATTATATAGAACTTGTCTTAAGTCTTCCAGTCACCTATTTCCAAAGATAACACTTTGGAGCCTATAACCCTCTCGCCTTGTTCATTGAATCCTCTCAACATCATCCAATCTCCTTGGAGCTTAGAGATGTTGATCCTCAAATAGGCATGGGTTTTCAAGCTCATAATGTTCACCAATGTACCTGGATCAACTAATACCCTAAAAAGTCTGATTCTGCCCATATCCACTATAATGTAGAGAGGATAGTTGTGCTTCATATCTTCTAAAAGAAGGTCTTTGTCAGAGAATGTGATTCCTTGGGCTTCTCTTGAATAATGTGCCTCCTCCCCAATAACAGTCAGTTGAGCTAAGCATATTTCTAGATCAAGAAAAGCCTTGATTAATGATTCCCTCATCTCTTTGGATAAGACAAGGGCATCATATATGCTTAGTTTAATTGGCAACTTTCAGGTGAGAACATTGTAATCAACTATAGGATAATCCTCCACAAGCATATCCATGGGTGGAGCATCCTGTGGAGGGAATTTTTGCTCGTTGGTACCAGTGACTTATTTTCCCCTATCTTGAGGTGATGACTAGGAGGTAGAACCTGACACTAGGAGGTTAACTTTGGTGATATCTTATCAGTTAGAAGATTCTACCGCATCGCATACCTACTTCTCCTATAGGGCCCCTAATCGATGAATTCCAAGTCTATCTCAAAAGGTGAACCCATAGTATTCAGAAAAGGAAAGTCTATTTTTGATTCAGAAAGAGGATCATCGAGTTGTTATAATTTTTTAGACTTGAAGATTTTTCTAAAAGAGTAGAATCAGATAACCCATCAGAAGTGACATAGATGTAATTCAAACTAGCTTTACTCCTAAATTTCTTAGATTTAGAAGTAGGTACATAGTAGAAATCTAGTAAAGTAAGTTGGGTGAGAGATTTGATGCCCTCATCTACCGATACAAAATACCTACTAGAAGAAGAGCTAGTTGAACTAGAAATGTCTGCTAAAGTAGTAGTTACAACGGTGGAATAAAGGCTAGGCTCGGTCGGTGGTTGCGCTACTTGGCAATCCTGGGAAAGTATGGGCTGCTGCTATTGCTGCTGAGTTCCCACTTTCCCTATGTTTTCTTTTAACTTCCTTGATGTTGAGGTTCGAGTGCTTGCACCTACAAGGAAAGTTTCTTGATTTTGAAATAATCTTTTGGAGGTTTGGAATAAAGAGATATCACAACCTTCTTTTATTTTAAGAGGATCACATGTATCCCAAGGATTACCCTAATAGAATTGGATGGTTGTTCCACTATATATTCCTTAGGGATAACTATATCACCTGACTTGTAGCTATGCTCAAGCCAGTCTTTAAATGTGAAGCAATCCTCCAAAATATGGCCTAGCATGCAGTGGTAGGGGAAAAAGTTAGGATCATTGCTCCGGCCCACTTCCTTCAGCTTTCTAGGCTCGGGTACCTAAAAATCAAATTTTTTTAAGAGGTTCTTAAAGATTTTTCTGACTACCTCCCTCTTAAATGAATAAGGTTTATTTAGTTTATCCAAAAGAGTAGGTGGATGATAGTACCTTAGGGCGGGTATGTGTACCGCTGCTGTGAGTATGGTTGAGGAGGAGGCAATGAAGGCCATGGAGACTGTAGCGGTGGCTGATAGGATGGCCCAAGTGGTGGAAAAGGAAGTGGAAGTGATGGCTATGGAATTCGAGGTCTCTCATGCTGATCCCTGGTTGGTTGCTTCCCCTTGTCCAATACTGCTACTACCCCTAGATTCTTTTCATAGGCTTTCTGCGGCTTCACCTTTGAAGACTGATTTTGAAAAGGCAAATATTTGTCCTATCCTTGTAGGCTAGCTGCCTAGTTGATTAGCTTCTCAAATGCCTTGTTGGTAAAACCTTTAAGTATGAAGGTGAGGCCATGAATATTCTTTAGTAGAATTTCAATGCGTTGTTCGATGATTGTGGCTCGATTCCATGCTTAAATTATGTCATATAAGAATATAATCAATGAGGGACTCATGAAGGTGTTGTTGTGCTATAATGAGATCACCCATAGTTATCCTTTCTTGAGCTCCAGCAAACCTCTTAATAAAGAGTTGCTCCAACTCAACAAAAGTCTTTACTGAATCATTGGAGAGTTTAGCCTACCAATCAAAGGCTATACCCATTAGGCTACAAAGAGATAGAACAATAGTGTATCGCCACTGCATTGCAATAGCCCAAGTGTATATCGGGTGAGGGTTCTCGCTACCATCAAAATTCATAATAGAAGGAGGCACAAACCCTTAGGATACTGGATAGTATCAAATTCCTTTGGGTAGGGTCTACCCTTTGGAATTGATGAACCACCTTGGTCTTGTGCTAGTGCTTCTCTCACTTGTTGTTCAACTATGAGCTTAATATCTTTCTCCTGTGTGGAGGTACTGTCCACCACCTTCCTATACAAGCTAGTCCTACCTTGCTCTACTGGAGGTGAACTCTTGGGTTGATCCAAGACATGCAGTACTCAGGCTATCCAGTCTCCACAATGATAGATGTGCGATTGGAGCTTAATTATGAAGTGCCAAAATTGTCACTAGCAAAAATTCAAGCCTCTTTCCCATCTTGTTAAATCTACTCATCCTTCTGTTTGAGTTATTGAAGGAAGTGTTGAGTCGAATAAGCTATCATTCTGTTCGGCCATAACACCTTCAAAACTCTGGTGATTCCTAAAGAGAGAACCTTTGGTATCAACCATATGCACCTCTATTGATCCTTCCAATAAATCATCTTCATTGGGATCAGAGCTAACCTTCTCTTCCTTTGGGTCAGATTAGTCATACCCTTGGATTTCCTTCTTCTCAATGAGATACTACATTACGATATCATCCAAAGAGCGGTCCAACTGTGCAATCACAAAGGCTCATGGCTGATCGGTGGTAGGATCATGCTCATAAATGGAGACATATATGACCACCCCTGCTACTAGAGAGCTAACTCTGTGAGGGATACACTCACTAGAAGAAACGTGCTCATGGTTATCAACTACTAAAGGTGGAGTACATTCCCGGGGATTAATCATACAAGGACAATAGAACTATGTCCTTCTCCTCTCTCCGCTACATCCATGATCTCCGAGGTGGTGGTGATGGAACGACTCTACTGGTCATCACTCCCTTTCACCACAATTGAAGTAGGAGGTCGAAAGGTGAGAGCTGCCTCACCTCGCCGGTGTAGATGAAATGGGATCCTCACCAACCGTATCACCAGGGGCTTTTTTTTCCCGATGCTACCTTCATGGCTTTAGATGGAACTCGTGAAAGATGGGACTGCATTAGTGATGGCAGATCTGGTGGAGCGTGATTGAGACAACACCTACTCTATGTGGGAGCTCTCCCATTATGGGTAGTACCTATCACTCAATCATATGATCGCAAGCATGATCGGGAAATCTATGAGGAAAAGGTCTTGAGGTGTGTACCTTTTACTTCTTTCTACTGGTAACATGAACTGATACACAAGCCTCGCTGGCCCTCTCCTAATGGATATGCTTTCCCACACTAAGAGGAATAACTAATCATAATTTAAATTAGGCACCAAACTTTGACCATCCATAAGCCCCACCAACTTGGCAATAACTGGGACATACAACCTCCTCCTATTTATGGTAGGTGCCTAATACTAAACTGCAGGTGAAGGTGACACTCTAATCCTCCAAACATCTTCCTCTCCATAAGATCCAAAGAGGATGAAACTTGTTTTGTGTAATCAGAGGAGAAACTACCCTGGGTGACTCCTCTACTGTAACCTGAGAGACTACCTCCATTTTCTTGTCTATGCGCACATGATGCTACTTGATCTTGTAGCTCTCATTGTAGCACCGAAGTTCTCGGGGGAGCAAGATGGAACTATACCCCTATCTATCTCAAAGGGAAGAGGGACTATCTCTGAAGCTAAGGTAGCCTTAACCTTGGAGGAAGCCAGTGAGTGGGTACTAGCCCGTACTGGGGCAGTAATGGGAAAAACTAAATGTATTGGCACTAGAGCTATAACTTTTATGAGAACATCCACCGCCTTCCTCTTTAGTGAGGAAAATTTAGAATCTAAATGTATCTCAACATGGATGACTAGCTTCTGCCTAGTCACCATATTCTTACTAAAGGTGGTGAGGTTTGCCCCCTCACAATTGATCCTTGCCCCCTTCAATCCTCAGCCAAAGTGTATTAGATGAGAAAACCCATTTGTGGAGGCTAGCATCCAAGGCCAAATCTATCCCAAAGGGAAAGTGAACACAAACTTCTAAACATCCATTTATGATAACTTGAGAAAAGTGACCGAGACCTAAGGAACTCTATAATTGTTGGAAACAAACCCAAATCAGATTTTCTATTTTTGATATTCTATTAATTTTTTTTTGAATTTGATTTAGAATTTGAACCCACACCCAACAATTTGAATATGTTAAGTGGGGATTTAGTAGAGAGATTTCGAATGAATTGGGCAAGAGATTTTTGAATTTAGAATGCACTTTCAACAAATTTGTGTATGTTGAAAAAGGGTTCAAATATTTTGAAGAGATTTTTGATGCTTCCATTGGTTCATATTTGAATTTGATTCATTTATGTTTTGGGACCCTTTATTTAATAAATTTGAGTATGTTAAAATAGATGGTCAATTGATTTTTTTTTGGTATTGTTAATTTAGCAAATTTGGGTATGCTAAATGAGTTGTTTGAAAAAAAATTTTCTTCTTTTGCTTGTTTTCCCATGATGTGTATCATGTGTGAATGGGATCTTTACTTAGCAAATATGTATGCTATAAAAAACCAAAATATAATTGTTTCTTTGTTTTGATTTTAAAATGAGGTCTTTACTTAGCAAATTTGGGTATGCTAAATAAAGGCCAAATTAGTTTGATTTTGATTTTGAAAATGGAACCTTTACTTAGCAAATTTGTGTATGCTAAATAAATTCCAAATGTGTTTGAGTTTTTTTTTGAGAAGAGAACTTTACTTAGCAAATTTGTGTATGCTAAATAAAGTTCAAATGTGCTTGATTGATGTTTTGATTTTGAAAAGAGGATCTTTACATAGCAAATTTGGGTATGCTAAATAAAGTTGAAATATGTTTGATTTTTATTTTTGAAAATGGAACCTTTACTTAGCAAATAATGTATGCTAAATAAAGTCCTAATGTGTTTGATTTTTGTGTTTTGATTTTGAAAAGAGGGATCTTTACTTAGCAAATTTGGGTATGCTAAATAAAGTCCAAATGTGTTTGATTTTTGTTTTGATTTTTGAAAATGAGAACTTTACTTAGCAAATTTGTATATGCTAAATAAAGTTCAAATTTGTTTGATTTTGCAATTTTGATTTTGAAAAGAGGGATCTTTTCTTAGCAAATTTGTGTATGCTAAATGAAAGATCCAAATTTATTTTCAAAAATGAAACTCTCATTTGAAAATTTTGGGTATGTCAAATGGGAGTCAATCATGTTTTATTTTTCAAAGATGTAATTTTGTGTGTGATTATTTTTTTTGAAAGAATGGAATTCCAACTTAACACATGGGGAATGTGTTGAGTGGAATTTCAAATAGTGTGATTTTACTTTGGAAATGAAACCTCCATCCAACATATTTGGATATATTGAATGTAGAGGTTTATCTTCAAATTTGTAATTTTTGAAAAGGGAGAAATTCCAACTTCAACATATGTGAGATATATTGAAGTGGAATTTCAATTTTATGATATGATTATATTTGGAAATGAAATCTTCATTCAATAAATTTGGGTATATTGAAAGAGGATGTTCATTTTCAAATATGTGCTTTTTGAAAGATGATTTTGATTTTATTTGGAAATGAAATCTTCATTAAATTAATTTGGGTGTATTTAATGAGGATGTTCATTTGTACTTTTTGAAAAATAATTCTTATCTTTGATTTTGAAAAGATCCTACATGTAACACTCTTGAAGATTGTTAGATGAGGTTGAGTTATGAAAATTTTGTTCAAGTATTTTATTATGTGAGCTTTGTTTGGGAACATGCTTTTGAAGAGTGATGCTTTTATAAGGATTTATTTTTCTTATTTGTAGAATGAACCTTACCTTACCATGTAAATGGTAAGGAAGGTCAACAAAGTTTTTTTTTTAGTTTTTTCTTTTGGTTAAATTTTATTTTCACTTATTGGGGGACTCAATAGGGGTTTCAAGACCTACATGGAGTGAGGTCCTAAAACCTAAAGAATGTTAGTTAGCTTAGCTTAAGAATGAAATAAACTAAGTGCCACAGGAAAAGAAGGATAGTCTCAGATTTATATAAAAATACAAATCCACTATCAATACTTGGAGACAATGATCATTTACCAAAGATGGAGAGAGGAACCTTCCCATCGAGTTGCCAAAAAATCGTGGTGTTTATTTTTCAAACTTGGAATTTGAAAAGGTTGTATGTATATTGTTAGGATACCACATAGATCCATAGATGTACTCATTAGGGTGATCGGGTGTGACATTGCGGAATGATGTACTATCTCGAGAGACATAAGTCACCATCCTACAATGGACCTAATCACCTAATGAGGACTCCTAAGGATAATGGGTCTTCAAATGTACCAGAGATATTTCCCCTACTTTACATAGAAAAGTAAAGTATGGTTTATTTAAATTGGGTTTGTTAAGTTCCTTATAGAGGCAAGCACCCATAGTTATATCTTAGGAATGAGATTCCTTAAGAATACTCAATTTAAATGATCATTGTCTCCAATATTTCAAAGATAGGACTATCAACAAATTGGTTATTTTAGAAAACCAATGGGATTGATCAAATGAGGAGTTATTATTGAAACCAAAGGGAAATGAGTAGGGGATGCTATACTAGAAACATAGTGAGCATCCCAAAGTATCCTATGGTTGGGCTTTATATTTTGAAATTTAGAAGGATTATATGTTTGAGTTGAATTTTTATTAGAAATCTAGGCTTATAATTCCACAACACGAATGTGAAAATGTATAAGAGGTGAAGATTTATGCTTGCCCACAAAGGGAAACAACTACACCGATCCTTAATCTAGGAGCTTTGGTGAGGCCAATGAATGACCTAAATCTAAGGCAAGATGGGCATATGGTTTACCTCATAAGAGAGGATAATACCCACTGTTGGACTTACTGCCCTGGGTGGCCGCCAACTAACTCCTCCTATGATTTTAAATACATGTAGGCAAGTCTTATGCTTTGTAAGATAGCTAGGCTATTATTTATTTAGAAAGGAGACTAAGTCCTTAAACACACTCCCTAAGAGACTAGATCATGAAGGGCATAAATAAATGACTTAATTTAATGCAAATTTTGTTAAGTTTTATTTTCATTTTTGGTCATTTCTATTTGACACATGCTATGGGATTTCATATGCCTAATGCATGAGAAATTTGTTATGGGCCAAAATTAGAAAGGTGTGTTTCCACCATGGCTCTCAAAGGTCAAGCCATTTTCTCTAGCAAAGGTGGAAGCCCTCCATTAGCATAACTGAAGAAATATGTTTTATGCATGATGTGAGACATACAACATCCACTAAGGAGAGTTTCTAAATCTTTATTATCTTGATCTATGTCTTAGGCTTTTAGTTGAGGTTATGAATTGTTTAATTTAATTTTAAGTTGAATAATTGGATAGAAAATTTATTTTTCCTCGAGTCTAATCATATCCGTGCCATTCAACCATCAAGCAATTAAGAAACTAGGAATATCATGTCATCCTTGTTATGCAATCATAAATAAACAATAATCAATTTATAAAATTAACAAAAGGAATAAAGACTAGTGTCGGGTACCACCGCATAACATGAAAAAGAAATGTGAGTAGCCAAGCTCTACCCTTATACAACCTGATTACAAATGAATAATTACAATTTAGAAGGAATTCATGTTATGGGGGTCTTCATTCTTCATTCTGAATTTCTTTCTTTCTCCATTTCTTCCTTCCTTTTGATTTGACTTGGGATGTAGTTTGCTCTCACATGGTACATAAGACATGGTCTTATGACCAATGTTCACCTTAATTCCCACATAACATTCATTTCAAATTTCAATTGAAAAATTTACATAAACATGAAAAACATAAATCAAACTAAACCTATAAAATAGTGATTAGCTAAACATACCACACAACCCAAGCAGTTATATGAATAATTTGTACTTAGAACCCTACACATGGGTAACCAAGTCAATCTGTCCTAGTTTGGGTTACGCTTAGGGGTATAAGCAACCTGCATAATAAAAGCATTTATATTTTTATTACAACACCCCTCGAGCACAACCCCATGTAGAAAGTATGATTAGACTAATATTTCCCTAACATTCAGTCTACGTACAAGCACCCTAACATCCAGTCTAAAAGTATTACATCATAAAACAAAATCAGGCATCAAAGCATGCACCGCCCTAACATAGAGCTAGAAATGGTGACTTAGCCTAATGTGTGTGCCATTTAAGGCTTGTGTGGCATGTCATCACTAGGGTTAAGGTTGAGATTTCCTAAGTGTGAGAGGTTTATTTTAGAGGGTGGATTTTTAGTTGATTTGTCAATTTTAGTTGGTGATTTAATTTTGTTTGAATGAACCTACACTTATTTACTAAATGTTGTAAACAAAACAAAAAAAAGAGAATTTCTCTTTCATGCCTACCTTAAGTAATTTCATAGATAGATTCATTAATGATTTTTCTTTAGTGAATGTTTTATTATGTGTTTTAATTAACCCTATATTTAGATTTGCTCTAAATATCCCTATTCAATAAGAGAGGTATCTTTGGATTAATTAAGGTGAATTACTATCACATAACACAACCATTTATTTCTTTCCACCATGTATACCATGCATATGAATAAAACCTAACCATACCTATACATGCAATGCAAAGTTTTAGCACATCTTGATGATGAATGCTAAGAGATATGATTTGAAAATTTGGATACTTCATGAATGAATGTCTTTATTATGTAGAAAGGAGGGATTATTTATCCATTAACATAATGCACATTCACATGCATAAAAGACAAAGTGAGTATGACGCCATTATTTTCTATACTAGGGGCGTAAGGTACAAGACCTACTTAGGGCTACTTAAAGCCTCACAACCCCAGGATGTCCAGACTAATATACCACTTTTCTTAAATACATGTAAATGTATAAAAAGAAACAAATGGATGAAAACTCATGCAAAAGATCTTTGTGTTTGATTTGGTTGTATAATCTAGATGTGTAATGTGAGGATCCTTCTTAAGTCATAACATAGGAGAGCATAGGAATAAATTTAAGAAAGTGTTATGTTCTTCTCAAATGAGCTATACATTTTGCAAGTCCTATATAAGTCCATGTTAAGAGAAGAGAAGAAAACAACATAAAACACATATTATGCTATAATCGCAAGCAAGCTTATAAGTACTTATAAGTAGCATCACTTTATTCATAATCTTTAATTTATAAGTTTTGGAAATAATTTTTGTTTAATAGTGATAATAGCCACTCATATTCTTAATTTTAACCAACACATGCAATTTTACATGAAAGGAAACATTTTGTTTAATTGATTTTCAAAAGAGAATGCATGATTTCATATGGCAAACAACATTTAACATGCTTGGAAACAAATAAAGTGATGTAAGCATATGACTTCATTCACCCTAATTAATTCCTAAAGACAATCCTATGAAAATAAGATCATTTAAAGTGAATCAAAAATATTTAAGGAGATTTTATTTTTAATTTGATTTGACTTCAAATATGAGAAAGGTTTGCTAGTCCTAACCCATTTCCCATGTGTGAATTAGTTTAGTTTAAATTTTCAACCAATTAGGTTGATTTTATATTTTGTTTAGGTTAAGGTAAATTAAATCCATTAATTACCCTTACCTACACTACACAACATAATTAAACAAGTAATTATGAGCCAACATATGATATGCAACAACATGGAATTTAAATCAGTAATGCACCTAAGAAATAAAGGGTCCTAATGCAATTAGTTAACAATTATTGATTAATTAGTCTAAAGGTTTAATTAAGTACTTTCATAACCATCCTACATGTAGTTTGATTATAATTCCTCTCAAGTCTTATTATTGAATGCCTAAGAATCTACCCAAGATTAAGTGATTAAGTTTTGAGTGATTTAGTTTTAGTTTGATTAATTTTGCCATTAATGAAATGATTAAGTCATTGATTAATTTGTAAATTAATTAAATGTTTATCCAAATGAAATAATTTTAGAGAACAAAATTGGAAAAAAAATCCTAATCTTATTAACTAAGTCCATTCACTATTTCATTATGATTAAAAAAATTTAATTAATGAAATTATTACTATTTAATAGATTAATTAATCATTTATTTAGTTAAGAGAGGGATTAAGGATGAACTAAGCAATTCCCCTAATTAATAATAATAAATTTCAAAAAAATCATGGGAGAGGTCATCCCACTAATCAATGTTAGAAGTTAGAATTAATTGTTTAAGTAATTAAGGAGTAATTAGCCTAATTATATTTTCAATAAAACCCAAATTGAGTAAAATTACTATTCAAAATCTATTGATTTTAATTTTGTATTATTCCTTACTGAATTATCTTTAAAATGAACTTGCATTTATATTTTTTGAATTATTGTACAATTAGTTATGAATTTTGGAAGTTTTAGCATTAAAAATGAATTGATTAAAGCTAATTAACCCTAATCTCCGCCATGTGTGGTGACATTATGCACTTTCCATGTGGCACGATGGGATAGGTTATGTCCATCCAAGTCAGTCGATGGACACGCTTCCACGCCATGATATATCGATGACCATGATTAATCCCAAAGTTTAAGCTTAAATTAGAGGTAGATCTATCATGATTTAATCATAATCGACTATTCCAATCATACGGAATAGATGGTGTGTGATCTATCTCCTCTCGGGCGAGAGATGGATGATCAATGGTCGCTCGACCGAGCTCACTGAGCTCGAATGGAGTTCAAACTCATCCCACACCTTCGGAGGAGCATAAGCAATGAATCCAATGATCTCTCAAGGGATTATAATTTCCATCATAAAAGACCAAACAATTTTCATCATAAGATTAGTTTTGAGCAATACCTCGTCAGAGGCTATCACCGGTGCTTCCAAGGAGGTAGCTTTGCTAGTAGATGAAGCCTGTTCAAGGTATCAAGTCTTGATTTGGGGTGGATGGCTCATTTGACCAAGCTCCCTTTAATGGCAATTCTTTGATCAAAGTCCTCCCTCCCATGGGTTGGTGACTTGGGAAACAACTTGATTGAGCTCGATGAGGTCCCTTGATAGTGCTTGCAAGATTAATTTGGGTTTGGTGGAGAATTGAATGGGTTGGATCTTCACTTCACCTCCCATTTTGGCCTTGAGCAAAATTGAGAAGGAGAAATTAAGGAAGCTTTGAAATTGCTTGGGAAGCTTAGGGATGCTTAGTTTTGATTCCTAAACTCATCAAGTGCTTCATTTGAGTGGGAATGAGGTATATCTCCCTCCTTGATCGATGTCGAAGAGTAGAGTTTTCATTTTAGCTCTATTGCTAAGATTGGTTGGCTGGTTTGGGCTGCATAGCATCCCATATGATTCATTTTAGGTAGTGGAGGGAAGGAGAGTGAATGCTGATGTGGTGAGTGTATTGGGTGATCTAAGTGCTCAATTTCCATTGAAGGGTTCAGTTTGGCTTTGGGTTGGGTCATGGCTGACCCAAGGACATCAGGTCATCTTCACCACCCTCCTTGGTGTCCAAGTGGACCACTAAGAGGATGTCAAATGACCTTGAGAAAAAATATGACCAAATTCCAAGTGAATTTGGTCATAAGATACCCTTTGACATAGGGGTAAAGTGGTCATTTGGCCTTGATTTTTATTTGGATAGATTTAAAATGATTCAAAAGTGGGTTGGGATAAATTTCAAGTGATTTGGAGTTCATTTGGTTTGAATTGGTTTAATTTGACCCATTTAGGTCAAGTTGGGTCAAATTGTTAGTTGACCAATTAGTCAAATTGGATGAAAGTGTTGGGGTCAAGTTCAAATGATCATTTGGAGCCTATGGATATCATTGGTTTGGTTCAATTTAGTTTATATTTGGTTTTGGTTCATTAAGATTCATTTAGGTCAAATGGGTCAAGTTTACCAATTTGACCCATATGACCCAATTAAGTTAGGGTTGGTTTAGGCTTGGTTGATCATTTAAAATTTATTTCAAGCTTTGGTTTCAATCAATTTTGGTTTGGTTTGATTTCAAGTTGGGTTCATGGTCAATTGGGCTAGGTTTGGTCTACAATTGAAGCTTTGGTCAAGTTCAACAATCAATTTAGAATGAGTTTGACCCATTGGTTGCAATCAATTTGGCTTAGATCAAGATTTGACCCATTTTAGACTTTTTAGGTCAACTTGGGTCATCTTAAGTCAAGTGGCCAATTAGGCTTGGTTTGGCTCAATTGATGGCTTGGTCAAGTTCAATCATTCATTATGAACTAGTTTAGACTAATGGTTTCCATCCATTTGGCTTATAGTGAATTTTGGTTTGTTTATGTTTCATTTGGGCTAAGTGTTGACTTGATCAAAAGCTAGGTTTGACTTGGTTTGACCCAATTTGAGTGATTAATCATTCTAGGATGATTGTTGATCATGATGTGAGGCTTAGATAGCTTAGTTCAATCCAATTTGGGTTGGATTAGAATTTAGCTCAAAAAGGTCCTTTAGGTCACTTTGGGTCAAGTGAGCCTAAGTGGTCAATTGGTTTGATCAAGGATTGATTCAAGTTTGGTTGAACTCACATATGGACTTATGATTGAAATATAAATCCAATTGCAAGTGATTTGGAGTCAAATGGGTTTTGGTTCATTTGACAATTTCAAGTTCAAAGGATGAACATGGGTTTGATTTGGGTTAGTTTGATTTTGGTTTGATGATTGTAGTTTATGTTTATATTTGGGCATACGATTGAAGGAATGATTGTTTGAGAGAAAATCCAAGGATTTGGACTGATTTGAGAATGGTTTGGCATAGTTCAAGGATTTGACTTGAAAGAGTATAAGTTGGATTTTGGTTAGAATTAGATTTGAGTTTTGAATTTAGTTTTGGTTATTTGAATTTATATTTCATTTATATTTGTAAAGATAATTGAGAATATAAATGGGTTATTAGAAAATATTTTGAGTTTGGAGTGATTTGGATTTGATTTGAGCTAGGTCCATAAGATGAAATCAAAAGGGCTTAGGAAAGATTTTGGATTTGGAATTGATCATGGGTTTCAATTATTTGGAATTGATTCATGATTTGAGTTTTGGAATTGATTTATGATTTGAGAAAATCAATTGTGTTGGAATTGATTTAAGATTTGAGAAAATCGAATGAGTTGGAATTCATTTAAGATTTGATTTGAGCTAAGTCCTTAAGATGAAACCAAAGGGCTTAGAAAAGGTTTTGGATTTGGTTTAAGATTTGAGAAAATGAATTGAGTTGGAATTGATTTAATATTTGAGTTTGAAGTTTCACTTGAAAGAAGGAAGCAAGATTTGGGTTTAAGCTATAGGGTAGGAAAGTCTTCCTAAAACCCTTAAGGCATAACCTATTCCTATGGCTAAATCATCTAAGTCTCTAAGGTTTGGTTAAGTGTTCACCTAATCACTAGAAGTGTCTTAAGACTAAGGAACTCTTAGTGTTTAGAGGAGTCCTTATGTCTACTAGGATGGAGAAGTTGAAAGCTTACTACAAAAGTGAGGTCAACAAAAGCCTAAGACATAAATAAGATAACTAAAAGATTTAGCAACCCTTTAGCTATATGGTTTTATGTTTCACATCATGCATCCATATTCTTTCTCTGAACATGAAGGATCTCCATCCTTACGATAAAGGAATGCTTGACTGTGAGAGCATCCCTTGTGGTGGAGAACACCTTCTAGCTTATTTGACCCATAACCTATTTAATCATGCATTTAGGCATAAGAAATCTTAAAGCGTCTATCAAAATGATGTCTCTAAAATGAAATAAATTTTGAAAATATTTTGCATCTATAGATTAAGTCATATGCTCATACCACTCATGCTCTAATCTCTTCAGGAGTGTGTTTAGAACTTTAGTCTCTTCCTAATTAATTAACTACTCTAGATATCTTGCAATTCATAAGATCGGACTACATGGTTTTAAAATTGTAGGAGGAGTTAGCTGGAAGCCACTCTAGGCGGGTATAAGTCTAGAAGTCAGATAATTTATAAAATAAAGTAATCTAAAATAAATATAAAATAAACTAAATAAACTAAATAAACCTAAACCTATCAGTTTACTTAATTTAAGAAATAAAAAATAAAAAACTAAAATAAAAAAACTAAATAAACTAACTAGTTTACTTAATTTAAAAAATAAAAATATATATAAACAAAATAAAACAAAAAAATTGTAACCCTAAACCCCAAACTATAAACCCAAAACCTTAAACCTACAACTCTAAACCCAAAACCCTAAACCCTAAACTAACCCTAAACCTTAAACTAACCTTAAACCCCAAACCTTAAACCCAAAACCCAAAACCTACAACTCTAAATCCAAAACCCTAAACTAACCCTAAACCCTAAACCTTAAACTAACCCTAAACCCTAAACCCTAAACACTAAAAACCCTAAACCTTAAAGCTTAAACCCTAAACCCTAAACACTAAATCCTAAACTAACATTAAACCCTAAGCTAACCCTAAACCCTAAACCTTAAGGCCTAAACACTAAACACTAAACCCTAAATGCTAAACCCTAAACCCTAACCCTAAACCCTAAACCTTAAAATGCTAAACCCTAAAACCTTAAACCCTAAACCCTAAAACCTAAAAACCTAAGGTTAAACTAAATAAAACTCAAAAATAAATAAACAACAAACCTAAACCTAAATAAAATAAAGTAAAACAAAAACCTAAACAAAAACCTAAACTTAAACCTAAAAATAAAATAAAATAAACTAAAAAATAAACTAAAATAAAATAAATAAAAAATTAAACTAAACTAAAAAATAAAATAAAACTAAGAATAAAAAACCTAAATAAAATAAAAACTCAACATAAAATAAAAATAAAATAAAATAAAAACTAAATAAAAACCTAAACCTAAAAGATAAACTTTAAAATAAAACCTAAAAATAAATTAAAAATAAAACCTAAACTAAAAAAACCTAAACCTAAAATAAAAATAAAATAAACAAAATAAAATAAACCTAAACCTAAACTAAAATAAACTAAACTAAAATAAATAAAACCTAAGCCTAAGGCTAAAATAAACTAAACATAAACCCTAAACTAAATAAAATAAAATTAATTAAAAATAAACCTAAACATAAACTAAAAAATAAAAGCTAAAAATAAACCTAAAATAAAAACCTAAAACCTAAACCTTAAACACTAAAATAAAAAACTAAACCTAAACCTAAAAATAAAAAATAAAACCTAAACCTAAAAAATAAAATAAAAATTATAATAAAATAAGAAATAAATAAAACCTAAACTTAAACCTAAAAAATAAATAGAAATGAAAAACCTAAACTAAAATAAATAAACTAAACAAAATAAAAAAAATAAACCTAAATAAAAATAAAAAATAAAATAAACTAAAATAAATAAAAAATAAACAAAATAACAAAATAAACCTAAACCTACCAGTTTACTTAATTTAGAAAAAAACACACTAAACTTTAAATAAACCTTACACCCTAAACCCTAAACACTAAACCCTAAACCTTAAACACTAAACCCTAAAACCTTAAACCCTAAACCCTAAAAAACCATAAACTCTAAACCCTAAACCCTAAACCTTAAACCCTAAACCCTAAACCTTAAACCCTAAAACCCTTAAACCCTAAACCCTAAACCCTAAACCCTAAACCCTGCTATTACATTAAATTTTAAACCCTAAACCTACTCTGGTCCAAACCTTCTAATTACCTTACCCTAAACTAACTTATTTTCACATTTTAGCCTAAGCTTGAACTTGAGTGTTTTTTCCCCTGTTTTTGGTTGGCCTTGTGGTTGCTATTGGTTTGGTTATTCTCCTAATTGGCCTCAAATTTTTTTTTTGCTCCTGGCTACTTTGTTTCTATGACCCTCTCTATTCTGGTGGTGCTTTATTGGTTTTCTACTACCTTCTGTTGGTTTTCTTTATCATGGGATATTCCTTTGGTGGTTTCCTTTATATTTTACTTATTTTGGTTTGGAGGACTTTAGTTGTCTTTGGAATCTTGGCTAATTTTTTCCTTGTTGGTCTTTTCCTTTTATTGGAAAATTTGTTGTAGCCTTTGCTATGTTGGTTTGAACCTTTATTGATCCTTTCTGGATTGGACTTTTGGTTTCGATGGTTGGTCGCCTTTGGCCCCTTTGTGTGTGGTTGTTTTGTCTTCCGGTGATTTGCACTTGCTTATGTTTCTTTCGATGGTTTTTTTCCGAGTCGCTTAGTCATTTGTGGTTGCTCACCCTAGTTTGGCTTGGTGACTACTACTCATTGGGACTTTGGCTTTAGGGCTTCTATCTTGGTTTTGTTGGCTATTTCTCTATTAATTGGCATGAGTCTAGTTCTTGCTGATGGCTAGTTCTGGTTTGCCCTGGTTTGCTACTTGGATGGGTAGTTGGATAATGGCTATTGTTGATGGCTGACATTGTTCTAGCCTCTCCTAAGGTTATTGTGATTATTCTGTTGTGGTTTTTTTTGGTGGTTTGGCTAATAGGTTGCTAGCTAGTTGGTCTTTGTTTAATGGTGCATGATCTAGAACCTATGGATGCCGCCTGGATGTTTGCTTGTATTAGTATCTTGGCTATGATGGATTTGATGTTACTCATCTCTTCTCTGGTTGGTAGCATTACATATGATTGTAACCCTTCTTTATGAAGTTTGATGCTCAAATGTATTATTGCCCCTTGAGATGATCCTAGCTGAGCCTGAGCCTTCTCTTTCTCAGCTCTCTCCTTTTCCATCCTTTATCATTATCCTTTTTAGCTATGACTTTGTATTTGTAGTATTTTGCAGATTTCTTTTACAGGTTGGCACTTTACAGAGGGAATGGTCATTACTCAGTCAACCCAAGTGTTGTTGCTATGGATCTTGCTTATCTTTCTTTCTCAAAGGAATCATGAACTGCTATTGATTCATCCTTTTTTTATTTTTAGGATTTATTTTAGTGTTACTTTGTCTTTTTCTCTTATGCTTTTTAGTTGTTGAATTTGCTTTCTTTTTCTTTTCTTTTTATAATGTACTTAGATGTTGGTTTAGCTCTTTAAGTTTCTTGTAGCTCTAAGAGAAATAGAATTTTAGAGCTTTCCCCTTTTATGGACATTGTATCTTTTCCTTTTATGGTAATGAAATTCTAATTTTCTCCATAAAAAGCTAAACCTTAAACCCTAAATCCTAAATAGCCTTAAACCCTAAAACCCGAAAACCTAAAGCTTAAACCTTAAACCCAAACCCTAAACCCTAAACCCCAAACCCTAAACCCTAAAACTATAAACACTAAACCTTAAACCCTAAACTAACCCTAAACTTTAAAAATCCTAAACTATAAAAACCCCAAACCCTAAACCCTAAGCTTTAAACCCTAAACCCTAAACCTTAAACACTAAACCCTAAACCACAAACCCTAAATCATAAACCCTAAACCCTAAACAAACCCTAAACCATAAACCCTAAACCCTAAACTTTAAACCCAACCCTAAACCCTAAAACCCTAAACCTGAAACCTTAAACCCTAAATTAACCTTAAACCCTAAAAACCTTAAACCCTAAACTAAGACCTAAACCCTAAACCTAAAACTTAAAAACATGGTGGGTTATTAGGTTGATAAAATCAAAAAGATGAAATGTTGAATCTGAATTTGTTCCCTACTGAAAAATAAACCAAAAACCCTAAACCCTAAATCCTAAACCCTAAAAACCCTAAACCCTAAAATCATAAACCCTAAACCCTAAACCCTAAAAAACTAAAAACTTAAACCAAACTTAAATAAAACATAAAAATAAAATAAAAAAACCTAAACCAAAATAAAATAAAAAAATAAATTAAATTAAAACTAAAACCTAAATTTAAACCTAAACTTAAAATAAAAAATAAAAACTAAACTAAAATAAAATAAATAAAAACCTAAACTAAAATAAAAAGATAAAAAACCTAAATAAAATAAAAACTAAACCTAAAATAAAACAAAATAAAATAAAACTAAACAAAAACCTAAACCTAAAAAAAAAAATAAATAATAAAATATAAAAATAAATAAATAAAACCTAAACCCTAAACTAAAAAAAAAACCTAAGCCTAAACTAAAATAAAATAAATAAAAATAAATAAAGCCTAAACCTAAAAAAAACTAAACCTAAACTAAAACCTAAACTAAATAAAATAAAATAAACTAAAAATAAACCTAAACTTTAACTCAAACATAAAACCTAAAAATTAACCTAAAATAAAAACATAAAACCTAAACCTAAAAATAAAATGAAAACCTAAACCTAAACCTGAAATTAAAAAGTAACCTAAGCCTAAAAAATAAAATAAAAATAAAATGAAACAAAAAATAAACCTAAACCTAAAATTAAAAAAATAAACTAAAATAAAAACCAAAACTAAAATAAATAAACCTAAAATAAATAAACCAAACTAAATAAAATCAAAAATTAAACTAATATAAAATAAATAAAAAATAAACTAAATAACCCTAAACCTACTAGTTTACTTAATTTTTTTTAAAAATACTCCTAAACCCTAGAACTAACCTTAAACCCTAAACGCAAAACCCAAAACCTAAAACCCTAACCCTAAACCTTGCCCTAAAACCTAAACCCTAAAACCCTAAACCCTAAACCCTAAACCCTAAACCCTAAACACTAAACCTTAAAACTTGCAACCTTAAAATGTAAACCCTAAACCCTAGACCCTAAACCCTAAATTCTAAAAACCTAAACCCTAAATCCTAATCTAACCCTCAGCCATAAAAGCCCTAAGCTCTAAAGCCTAAACCCTAAAACATAAACCCTAAACCATAAACACTAACCCTAAATCAGAACCCTAAAATCATAAAACTTAAAACCCTAAAACCATAAACCCTAAACCCAAAACCCTAAAAACTTAAACCTAAACTAAATAAATCCTAAAATAAAATAAATAAGAAAACTTAAGCCAAAATAAAAAAATAAAATAAAATAAGATAAAAACATAAACTAAAACTTAAACTAAAACCTAAACCTAAAAAGAAAATAAAATAAAATAAATAAAAACCTAAACTAAACTAAAATAATAAAAAACCTAAGTAAAATAAAAACTAAACCTAAAATAAAATAAATACTAAATAAAAACATAAATTTAAATAATAAATCTAATAATAAAACCTAAAAATAAATAAAAAATAAAACACAAACCCTAGACCTAAAAAAAAACCTAAATCTAAAATAAAAAAGGTAAACATAAACCATAAACCCTAAACCCTAAACCCTTAACCCTAAACCAAAAACTCACAAAACCCTTAACCCTAAAGCCTAAACACTAAATCCTAAACCCTAAATTCTATAACCTAACCTTAAACATTGAACCCTAAACCCTAAACTTATTTTCAATTTTTCATGAGTCAAGGTTATGTTTTGACCTCTTGTTTTGTGGGTTACCTGTGGTTGCTACTTGGTGGTTCTGCTTTTCGAGCCTAGGTTGGCATGGTTTTTTGGCTTGGTGGCTACTATCTTCTCTGCCTTGTTACTCTAGTTGCTAGTGAACGAGATGGTTTCTGCTCTGGATTTAATATATTTTTACCTTGGTTTCTTGGCTCTCGCCTTGAACTAAATTACTTTTGCTAGTTTTTCATGGTTAAATGGGTCGCCTTAGTGGGAACTGTTGTTGGTTGTTGCAATTCTAGGCCTTCTTTGAGAATTGGCTAATTTTTTTGGGGATTGCCTCCCAATTCCTTATTGTTTGCTGCTAGATCCTTCTTTTGCCTTAGTTTTTTTTTGTTATTCTCCTACAATTATCCTCTACTGGCTGCATTGTTTGAAGCACATTTATATTATTATTATGCTTCTTGTCTGGTTAGTCTTTATTGCTGGGGAAGTTTGGTTTTTTGGTTTGTCCTGGCGAGCTGATGTTATTACCTTTCTATGGTGGTTGTGCTTCTTCTGGACCATTATTGTGTGGTGCTTCATTAGTTTTCTACTTTTCCTTGGCTGCTAGGGATGCTTCCTTTGTTGGTTACTTATGATGGTCTATTCTCTGGTGATTGCCTTATGACTACTTTACTTAGCTAGTTTGGTTAGAGGACTTTTAGTTGTCCTTGGAATCTTGGTTGGATGATTTTTTCCTTATTGGTCTTTTCCTTTTCTTAGACAATAAAGCCTTTGCTATGTTCTGAAACTTTGTTGATCCTTTTGGATTGGAATTTTGGTTTCTAGTGGTTGGTCCTTTTGGTCCCCTTTTGTGTTGCTATTTTGTCTTGGTGATTTTCCTCACGAACTTATGTTTCCTTCAGATGGTTTCATTTTTGAGATGTTTAGTTTTTGTGGTTGCTCACCATGGTTTTGGGGTGATTGCTACTTTTGGGAATTTGGCTTGAGGGCTTGAATCTTGGTTTTATTGGCTTTCTCATTAATTAGCATGGGTCTAGTGCATGTCGATGGTCGGTCGTTTTCCTAGTTTGAGCTTGGATGGGTTTTGGATAATGGTCGTTAGTATTCGACTTTGTTATGGCCTCTCTCTAGGTTATTGTGATTAGTCATTGTGGTTTTGTTTGGTGGTTTGGCTAGCTGGTTGCTAAATGGTTGCTCTTCATTTAATGGTGCAAGATCCGAACTCTACTGATCGGCCTTAGATGTCTGTTTATATCAGGTATGTTATCTATGATGGCTTTGATGTTACTCACCTCTTCTCTCTAGTTAGTAGCATTACATATGATTGTAACCCTTCTTTATGAAGTTTGGATGGCCATATGTATTGTTGTCCCTTAAGATGATCCTAATTGAGCTTAAGCCTTCTCTTTCTCAGCCTCTCCTCTCTTTATCATTATCCTTTTTAGCTATGACTTTTGCCTTTGTAGTGTTTTGTAGATTTTTTTAACAAGTTGGAACTTTATAGAGGGAATGGTCATTACTCAGTCAACCCAAGTGGTGTTGTTGTGGATCTTGCTTAATTTTCTTTCTCAAAGGAATCATGAACTGCTGCTAACTCATCCTTTCACAATTTTCAGGATTTGTTTTAATCTTACTCTGTGTCTTTTTCTCTTATGCTTTTTAGCTATTGTATTTGATGTTTTGTATTATTTTCTTTTTCTAATATACTTAGATGGGGGTTTAGCTCTTTAGGTTTCTTGTAGCTCTCAGAGCGGTAGAATTTTAGAGCTTTACCCCTTTAATGGACATTGTATCTTTTCCTTTTATGGTAATAAAATTCTAACTTTTCCTAAAAAAAGCTGTAAACAATCCTAAACCCTAAAACCTAAACCCCAAACCTTAAACCCAAACCCTAAACCCTAAACCCTAAACCTGAAATGCAAAACCCTAAACCCTAAACCCTAAAACCCTAAACCCTAAACCATAAACACTAAACTAACCCTAAATCCTAAAAACCCTACACCCAACCATAAAACCTAAACCCTAAACCTAAAACCTAAAAACTTGGTATGTTACTTGTTTGATGACATTGAAAATAAGAAATGTTTAATCTAAATTTGTTCTCCGTTAAAAAAAACCTAAAAACCTTAAACCCTAAACAAAAACCTGAACCCTAAACCTAAAACCTAAACCCTAAATCCTAAACGCTAAACCCAAAACTTAAAACCCTAAGCCTTGAAACCCTAAACCCTAAACACAAACACCTAAAACCTAAACCATAAATCCAAAACCCTAAACACTAATCCCTAAACCCAAACCCTAAACCCTAAACCTTAAACTAACACTAAACCCTAAACACTAAACCCTAACCACTAAAACCCTAAACTCTAAAACCTAATCCCTAAACCATAAACTGTAAAAGCTTAAACCCTAAACCCAAAACCCTAAACCCAAAACCATAAACCCTAAACCCTAAACCCTAAACTAACCCTAAACCTTAAAAATTGAAAAAACTAAACTTAAACTAAATAAACCTTGAAAATAAAATAAATAAATAAACTTAAACCAAAATAAAATAAAAAAATAAAATAAATTAAAACTTAAACCTAATCCTAAACTTGAAAAAAATAAAATAAAAAATAAAAACTAAACTACAATAAAAATAACACTACACTAAAAAATAAACCTAAACCTAAACCTAAACTTAAAAAATAAACTAAAATAAAAAACCAAAACTAAAATAAATAAACTAAACTACATAGGAATAAAAATGAACCTAAATAAAAAATAAAAATCAAATAAGATAAAATAAATAAAAAATAAACTAAATAAACCTAAACCTACCACTTTACTTAATTTAAAAAATAAAAAAAAAATTAAAATTAAAAAAAAACCTAACCCTAAAACTAACCCTAAAACCTAAACCCTAAACCTACAACCCTAAAACCTAACCCCTAACCACTAAAACCCTAAACCCTAAACACTAAATCGTAAGCCCTAAACCTTAAAACCCTAAAACCCTAAACCCTAAACCCTAAACCCTAAAACCTACAACCTTAAACCCTAAACCTTAAACCCCAAATCATAAACCTTTAACCCTAAACCATAAACCCTAAACCCTAAACTCTAAACCCTAAAGTAACCCTAAGCCCTTAAAAACCCTAAAAAATAAAGCTTAAACACTAAGCCCTAAACCCTAAACCTTAAACCCTAACCATAAACCCTAAACCCTAAAAACCTAAAAAGCTAAACCTAAACTAAATAAAACCTAAAAATAGAATAAATAAAAAAACTAACCATAATAAAATAAAAAAATAAAACAAAATAAAAAACATAAACTAAAACCTAAACTTAAACCTAAACTTAAAAATAAAATAAAATAAAAATAAACACTAAACTAAAATAAAATAAATAAAAACCTAAATGAAACTAAAAAAATTAAAAAACCTAAATAAAATAAAAACTAAATCTAAAATAAAAATAAAATAAACTTAAAATAAAATAAAAGAAAACTAAATAAAAATCTAAACCTAAACAATAATCCCAAAAAAAAGCCTAAAAATAAATAAAAAATAAAACCTAAAGCCTAAACTAAAAAAAAAATCTAAACATAAAATAAAAAAATGTAAACCTAAACTAAAATAAATAAAACCTAAACCTAAAATAAAATAAATAAAACCTAAACCTAAACCTAAAAAAACTAAACCTAAATCAAAACATAAACTAAAAATAAACATAAACCTAAACTAAAAATAAAACCTAAAAATACACCAAAAATTAAATAAAATAAGTCCTTCATAGGATAAATCGCTCTACTACTGGACTTGCAAGTGCTTGGAGTGGAAGCCTGTTAACACCTCCTACGCTTTAAATCAAAGAAGTCAGTCATATGATTTGCAAGATTAGTTAGGCTCTTGTTTAATTAGAGAGAAACTAAAGTCCTTAAACCCACTCTCTAAGAGACTAGAGCATGAGTGGTATGAGCATATGACTTAGTCTAATACAAAATCTTTTCAAATTTTATTTATTTTGACACATCATTTAGACAAAGGCATAGGGTTTTTGATGCCTACATGCATGATGAAATAAGGTTGTTGGCTAAATCAGTAAGAAGAGGGGGTTTTCCAACATAAAGGATGCGCTCACAGGTCAAGCATTCCCCTATCATGCAAGGATGGAAATCTTCTATTTTCAAGAGTGAAATAATATGATGTGCATGTTGTTGGCCATTCAACATTTAGCTAAGAGGTTTCTAAATCTTTTAATTATCTTGATTTATCTCTTAGGCTTTATGTGAGATTATTAATTGTTTAAAACTTTAGTTATGAGTTGTAGTTGGGTAGAAAGATTAATTTTTTTTCTAAGAGCCTAATCGCATTCAAGGCCACACATTCAAACATCAAACATATAAAGAAACTAAGAAAAGTATGTCATCCTAATTGCGCACTTTAAACACAACATCAAATAATTTTTATATCTAACGCAAAAGAATAACATGCAAGTGCTGTCGGGTTCCATCGTACAACCCAAAAAGATAAATGGGTAGCCAAGCTCTACCCTTATACAACAGATACATAAAAGAATAATTTGCAATTTACAAATAATACATGCTATGGTGGTCATCAAATCTTCATGTCTTCATGTATCTTCCTCCTTCTTTGATTTGGTTTGCTCCACTTCAAAGGCATCACATGGCCTCCTAGAACAAATCCTTTTAGCTAATGCTCATCCTTATCCCCCCATAGCAGTAATCCTAATTCCTAATGCAAAATTACATTAGAAATAAGAAAAGTAAATCTAACTGCACCTGAAAGACAAGTGTTAGCTAAACACACATACAACCCAAGCAGTTATATTTATATTTGGACTTAGCACCCTACACATGGGTAACCAAGCCCACCTGTTCTAACTTGGATTATGCTTAGGGGCTTAAGCAACCAGCAAATAGAGCATTTATATTTATTTTTAAGTGGCCCCTTAAACATAAACCCCTGCAAAAATATGATTAGGCTAATCACGCCAACCATCGAAGTAAAATATACACCCTAACATCTAGTTTAAAATATTACATCACACCATGCACCATCTTAACATAAGGCTAGAAGTGGTGACTTAATCTATTATGTGTGTATTAAGACTTGTTGTGTTATGTCGTAACTAGGCTTTAGAGTTAAGATTTTCTAAGTGCAGAAAGATTCAACTTAAAGGGTGGTTTCACTTTAAGTGTTTTAATTGATTTGCAAGATTTAATTTGTGTTTTCTTTTGTTTCATATGACCTACACTTAGCAACTAAGTGTTGTAAAGAGAAGAAAAGAGGTTTCCCTCTTTCATCCCTACCATAAACCACGTTCCAAAGCATGTTAATTATATTTAGTTCTTTTTAGTGAATGATTTATTACACATTTTAGATTAATCCTAAGTTTAAGTTTTTTTAAATAATTCTATTCAATGTGAAAGGCTCCTTATGATTAATCTAATTGAAATACTATCACATGACACATGCTAAATCATTCCTTTCCATCACATGTCCCTAACACTCAACCCTAACCCTAAACCATAAACCCTAAAAGCATAAACCCTAAAACCTTAAGCCCTAAACCCTAAACCCTAAACCCTAAACCCTAAACCCCAAACCCTAAACCTAAGCCTAAAGTAACTAAATAAATTTAAACAAAAAACCTAAACCCTAAAACCTAATAAACCTAAACCTAAACCCTAAGAATGGGCGTAACCATGATGGTAGGAACTTCACCCCAACCGTGCCTCCTAGATATGGCAGGAGGTGAAGGCGAGGTTGTGGTCAAGGGATTATGGAGGGAGGTGCGATGAAGGTTACGCCATGGTGGTGGCGAGGGACAAGGGATATGATGGTTGATCTCGCTTCTCAAGACACTTGGGGTTCTGTTAGGAAATGGAGAAACTGAAGAACGATCTATCCAATCTACTGCTTATGGAATTGTGTCTTTACAGTAGAGATGAATCTAGTTATCAAGGGTTTTTGATTTTCTCTATGCATGCTCATTGTTTATCTGTGTTGTCACTTGTGTCTTATAAAACTTGGTGTGTTACTTGGTTGATGAATTTTGAATTTAATTTTTTTTTACAAAAAAACCAAAACCCTAAACCCAAAACTAAAACTTGAACCCTAAACCTAAAACCTAAACCCTAAAGCCTAAACCCTTAAAACCCAAAACCTGAACCCTAAACCCTAAAACCCTAAACCCTAAATCCTAAAACCTAAACCCTAAACCCTAAACACTAAACCCAAAAAAACCTTAAACCCTAAACCCTAAAAAATAAAAAACTTAAACCTAAAGTAAATAAAATCTAAAAATAAAATAATTAAACAAACCTAAACCAAAATAAAAAAAAAAAATAAAAGAAATAAAAACATAAAATAAAACCTAAACCTAAACCCAAACCTTAACCTAAACCTAAAAAAAATAAAATAAGAAATAAAAAATAAACTAAACTAAAATAAATAAAAACATAAACTAAACTAAAAAATAAAAAACCTAAATAAAATAAAAACTAAACCTAAAATAAAAATAAAATAAAAACTTAGTAAAACCTAAACCTAATAAATAAACTTAAAACTAAATTAAAAAATAAAACCTAAAACCTAAAACAAAAAAAAGCCTAAACCTAAAATAAAAATAAAATAAACCTAAACTAAAATAAACTAAACTAAAATAAATAAAACCTAAACCTAAACCTAAAATAAACTAAACTTAAACCTAAACCTAAACTAAATAAAATAAAATAAACTAAAAATAAACCTAAACTTAAATTAAAAATAAAACTTAAAAATAAATATAAAATAAAAACTAAAACCTAAACCTAAAAAAATAAAATAAAAACTTAAACCTAGACCTAAAAATAAAAAATAATCTAAACCTAAAAAAAATAAAACTGAACGAAAAAATAAACCTAAACCTAAAACTAAAAAGAACTCAAATAAGAAACCTAAAATAAAATAAATAAACCTAAAATAAACTAAACTAAATAAAAATAAAAATGAACCTAAATAAAAATAAAAAAATAAACTAAATTAAATAGAAAATAAACTTAATAAACCTAAACCTATCGGTTTACTTAATTTAAATAAAAACCCTAAACCCTAAATCCTAAACCCTAAACCCTAAACACTAAACCATAAACCCTAAACCCTAAGCACTAAAACTAACCCGAAACCCTAAAATTAACCCTTACCCTAAAATTAAACCCTAATCATAAACCCTAAACCCTAAAAGCATAAACCTTAAAACCCTAAATCAAAAACCTTAAACCCTACAACCGAATCCCTAAACCCTAAACACTAAACCCTTACCCTATACCCTAAACCCTAAACCCTAAGAATGGGAAGAACCTTGGCAGTGGACAACACCCAACCGTTCAGCCTAGATCTAGCGTGGAGGAGAAGTGAGGCGCAGCTATCATAGTGGTGGTGGGGGATCTGAGGTGCCGGGATATGGAGGTGGTAATAGTCTGTAGTATGGAGGCTGGTGGAGCGATGGAGATTATAGCCATGGTGGTGATGGAGGGAGAGATAAGGGATATGATGGTGGATCCCGCTACTCGAGAGGCCGAGGTGGTTCTAATGCGAAATGGAGAAACTGATGAATGGCTGATCCGACCTGCTGCTTATGGAACTATGTCTTTATAGTAGAGACAACCTAGTTATCTAGGGCTTTTAATTTGTCAGATGAGTGCTCATTTTTTATCTACATCACTTGTGTCTTGAAAAACTTGCTATGTTACTTGGTTGATGAAATCGAAAAGAAGAAATGTAACTACAACCTAAAAACCTAAAAACCTAAACATAAACTAAATAAAACCTAAAAATAAAAAAATAAAAAACCTAAATCTAAATAAAATAAAATAAAAAAAGCCTAAACTAAAACCTAAACCTAAACCTAAAAATAAATTAAATTAAACTAAATAAATACTTAAAACTAAACTAAAAAAAAACACCTTAATAAAAAGAAATAAAAATGAAATCAACCTAAAATAAAATAAAATAAAAACTAAATAAAAACCTATACCAAAAAATAAACCTAAAATTAAATAAAAAATAAAACCTAAACCCTAAACTAAAAAAAATTAAACCTAAATAAAAATAAAATAAACCTAAACCTAAACTAAAATAAACTAAACCTAAACCTGAACTAAAACTAAATAAAATAAAATAAATGAAAATAAATATAAAATAAAATAAATAAAAAGACCTAAACATATATAAAATAAAATAAAATAAAATAAAATAAACTAAAATAAAAACCTAGACTAAATAAAACCTAAAAATAAAATAAATAAATAAACCTAAACCTAAATTAAATAAAACTAAATAAAAATCTAAACTAAAACATAAACCTAAACATAAAAATAAAATAAAATAAAAAATATAAATAAACTAAAAGAAAATAAATAAAAACTTAAACTAAACTAAAAAAACATAAATTAAATAAAAATTAAAAATAAACTAAAACTATAATAAAATAAAATAAAAACTAAATAAAAACCTAAACCTAAAAATTAAACCTAAAAATAAGACCTAAATAAGAATAAAAAAAACTTAAACCAAAAATGAAAAAAAAAACCTAAACCTAAAATAAAATAAAATAAACAAAATAAAATAAACCTGAACCTAAACTAAAATAAACTAAACTAAAATAACTAAAACCTAAATGTAACTAAATAAAATAAAATAAACTAAAATAAACCTAAACTAAAAAATAAAACCTAAAAGTAAATGTAAAATAAAAACCAAAAACCTAAACCTAAGAAAATAAAATAAAAACCTAAAAATAAAAGATAAACCTAAACCTAAAAAATAAAATAAATATAAAACTCAACTAAAAAATAAACCTAAACCTAAACATTAACCGAAAATAAATAAAATAAATTTAACTAAAAATAAACCTAAACCTAAATAGAAAAATAAAACCTAAAAATAAACCTAAAATAAAAACCTAAAACCTAAACCTAAAAAAATAAAATAAAAACCTAAACTTAAACCAAAAAAATAAAATAAAATAAAATAAAAACTAACCCTAAAAAATAAAAAAAATAAAACTCAACTAAAAAATAAACATAAACCTTAAAGATAAATAAAAATAAAAAACCTAAATTAAAATAGAAAAACCTAAAATAAATACACTAAATAAAATAAAAATAAAAATAAACCTAAATAAAAAAATAAAATAAAGTCAAATAAATAAAAAATAAATTAAATAAACTAAATAAACCTAAACCAATTAGTTTACTTAATTTTTTTAAAAAACCTAAACCCTAAATCCTAAACACTAAAGCCTAAACCCTAAACCATAAAACTAACCCTAAACCTATAACACTAAACTTACTACCCTAAACCTTAAAAAACCCTAAGCCCTAACCCTAAGCCATAAACATTAAACTAAACCAAAACCCAAAACCCTAAACCCTAACCCTATCCTTAAAGGATATGGTGGTGGGGGATCTAAAGGTGGTGGGGGATCTAAAGGTGCTGGTGGATACAGACGTGGTGGTCGGAGAAGTAGTGGTAATGGAGGTGGGAGGAGTGATGGAGGTTATAGCCATGGTGGTGGGGGAGGGAGAGATCAGGGATATAATGGCAGATCTCGCTACTCGAGTGGCAACAATGTTTCTGATGGGAATTGAAGAAAATGAAGAATGACCGATCCGATCTACTGCATGTGAAATTGTTTCTTTACAATAGAGAAAATTTTACTTATCTTGGTTTTTTGATTTGCTCTGTTGGTGCTCATTTTTTATTTATGGCATCTCTCTGTCTTAGAAAACTTGGGGTGCTACCTAGTTTATGAAATTGAAAAGAAGAAATGTTGAATCTGAATTTGTTCTCTATTAAAAAAAACAACACTAAACCCTAAACCCTAAACTCTAAACCCTAAAGTAAAACATAAACTATAAATCTAAAACCTAAACCATAAACCCTAAACCAAAAAAACCCTAAACCCCAAACACTAAACCCTAAACCCTAAACCCTAAACCCTAAGCCCTAAAACCAAAACCCTAAAAACCTAAAACCCTAAACTATAAACCCAAAACCCTAAACCCTAAATCATAAAATCTACAACCCTAAACCCTAAACCTCAAACCCTAAAGCCAAAACCCTAAACCCTAAACTAACACTAAACTAACCCTAAACATTAAACCCTAAATAAATCCTAAACCCTAAACTAATCCCAAACCCTAAACCTAAACATTAAACCCTAAAACCTAAAACCTAAACCTAAACTAAATAATATCTAAAAATAAAATAAAATTAAAAATAAAATAAAACAAATAAAAACCTAAACTAAACTAAAATACAAAAAACTTTAAATAAAATAAAAAAAAATAAACCTAAAATAAAATAAAAATAAAACTAAATTAAAACCTAAACCTAGAAAAATAAATGTAAAAATAAATAAAAAATAAAACATAAACCCTAAACTAAAAAAAATCAAATCATAAAATAAAAATAAAATAAATAAAATAAACCTAAACCTAAACCTAAACTAAATAAAATAAAATAAACTAAAAATAAACCTAAACCTCAACTAAAAAATAAAACCTAAAAATATAACTAAAATAAAAACACAAAAACCTAAACCTAAAAAAATAAATTAAAACCCTAAACCTAAACCTAAAAATAAAAAATAAAACCTAAACTAAAAAAATAAAATAAAAATAAACTAAAAAATTAAACCTAAAACTACAAAATAAACAAAAATAAAACCCATAAACTAAAATAAATAAACCTAAAATGAATAAACAAAACTAAATAAAAATAAAAAATAAATCAAAATAAAAATAAAAATAGGATAAACTCAAATAAATAAAAAATAAACTAAATAAACCTAAACCTATTAGTTTACTTAATTTAAAAAAAAACCTAAACCCTAAATCTTAAACCCTAAACCCTAAAAATAACCTTAAACCCTAAACTAAACCTACGACCCTAAACCTACAATCCTAAACCTTAAAACCCTAAATTCTAAACCCTAAAGCCTAATCCCTAAACCCTAAGCCCTAAACCTTAATTTCTAAACCCTAAACCCTAAAACCCTAAATCCTAAACCCTAAAACCTTAAAACCTAAACTCTAAGCCCTAAACGCTAAACCCTAAACCCTAAACCCTAAAACCCTAAACTCTAAACCCTAACCACTAATCCCTAAACCCTAAACCCTAAACCATAAAACCCTAAAACCCTAAACCCTAAAACCTACAACCTAAACTCTAAACACTAAACCCCAAACCCTAAACCCTAAACCCTAAACTAACCCTAAACTTTAAACCCTAAGCCTTAAATAAAGATGTCATTAGGAGTAGATCTATAGACTGACCTATTCCTAACATAGTTATGGTAGCTAAAGAAAATTTTTTCAAGAGACTTTCCCATTACTATTAGAGATTTAAATACCCAAAACCCTAACCCTAAATCATATTATAATATCATATATTATAGTATAATGTATCATCATATATTTTAGCATGTAGTGATGTGTTTTTGGATGTTATAAAATGTATTGAAATTTTGTAGTATATTATAGTATTTTGCACTACAGTCTATATTAATATAAATCATAAAAATATTGATTTAATAAATCATATGATGAAATTTATTAAATTTAAAGTGAGAATTATGTTATAGTACCAAAGGTGTGCCACTTGTAGTCTAAAAAAGTAAGATTTTATGTTCAAAATAAATATTATATGTTGTAGCATAGTATAACATCATATATCATAATATATTGTTCTATGCATTTTAGATTATTTTATTATTTTACAATCATAAAAGATTATTTTTATATAAATGTTGATTTAGACTTTAGAATGGTGGAAAGCACGTCAGTGCGCCACATGGTGCCACTAGGAATACGCATTAATTAGGCTTAATTAATCATTCTTAATGACTGAAACTTCTAAAAATTATTAACAAATCATAAAAAAATAAGAAAATGGAAATAAGTACTCATTTTAAAGGTATTTCAGAGGAGAATTAATTAAAAATGATCTTAACTAATTTTGAACAGTAATTAAAGTTTAATTATAAAATTAATTTGCTTAATTACTTTTTAATTACTTGAGCAATTAATCTCAAATTTTATGGGTTAATTTAATGGGATGACCTGTGTCTCCCATGAATTTCTTGGGATTTATTGCTCACTTAATTAGGAAAATTGACTAATTAAATCTTAACTACTCTTTTAAGTTAATTAATGATTAAATACTCAAAGGAATAGTAATAAATTAATTAATTAAGTTTATTAATCATTGTTCAACAATAAGTGAACTAAGGAATAGTTGGGACCCTTTCCCAAGTTCATTTCACCCTTTTTAAAATGAAAATAATTAAGATTTAACTAATTAATTAAATCACTTAATCAAATTGAAATTATAATCACATCGTAATTTTAATTAAATCATGGGGTAGATCTTTGGGTGTTTAATAACCTAAATGAGTTTAATAAAATTATGATTAGTCCATATATGTGGAAAAACCATAAGAGTAATTAATTAAGTCCCTTAATATAATTAACTATTAATCATGATCTAATTGTATAAGGCCCCTTTTATTTCCTACGATCATTACAAGTTTATTTTCCATTTATATCATGTTGGCTCATAATTATTTTGTTAATCACTTTAAGGTAACATTGGTAAGGATAATTAATTCATCTAATTAAGGGTTCAACTTAATTAACCCATAAAATTAATTTTAAATTCCTTAAACCCTAAACCCTAAACCCTAAACCCTAAATGCTAAACCCTAAACCCTGAATCCTAAACCCTAAACCCTAAACCCTAAACCTAAACCCTAAACCCTAAACCCTAAACCCTAAAGCATACAAACCTAAACCCTAAACTCTAAACCCTAAACACCAAACCCTAAACCCTAAACCCTAACCTTAAACCCTAAACCCTAAAACACAAAACCTTAAAACTTAAATCATAAACCCTAAAAACCTAAAAACCTAAAACCTAAACCTATACAAAATAAAACCTAAAAATAAAATAAATAAAAAAACCTAAACCTAAATAAAATAAAAAATAAAATAAAATAAAAACCTAAACTAAAACCTAAACCAAAACCAAAACCTAAACCAGAACCTAAACATAAAAAAATAATAAAAAAATAAAACCTAAAATAAAATAAAATAAATAAAAACCTAAACTAAACTAAAAACCTAAATCAAATAAAAATTAAAATAAACTAAAATAAATAAACTAAATAAACCTAAACCTACGAGTTTACTTAATTTTAAGAAAATAAAAATATAAAATAATAAATAATAAAAAAACCCTAACCCTAAACCCTGAACTCTAAACCCTAAACCCTAAAACCCTAAACCCTAAACCCTAAACCCTAAACCTTAAACCCTAAACCCTAAACCCTAAACTATAAACCCTAAACCCTAAACCCTAACCCTAACCCTAAACATTAAACCCTAAACCCTAAGCTAACCTAAAACCTAAAACTTAAACCCTAAAAAACCTAAACCCTAAAGTCTAAACCCTAAACCTTAAACCCTAAACCCTAAACTAACCGTAAACACTAAGCTAACCCTAAAACCTAACCACTAAACACTAAACCCTAAACCTGAAACCCTAAAAACCTAAAAACTAAAACCTAAACTAAATAAAACCTACAAATAACATAAATAAAAAAAAACCTAAATAAAATAAAAAATTAAAATAAAAGAAAACCTCACACTAAAATTTAAACCTAAACCTAAAAATAAAATAAAATAAACTAAAAAAAAGAAATTAAAATGAAATAAATAAAAACCTAAACTAAACTAGAAAATAAAATACCTAAGAATAAAAACCTAAATAAAATAAAAACTAAACCTAAAATAAAAATAAAAATAAACCTAAAATAAAAAAAAAATAAAAAATAAAAATCTAAACCCAAAAAATAAACCTAAAAATAAATCATAAAAAAAAATAAAAAAAAAATAAAACCTAAACTCTAAAGTAAGAAAAAACCTAAACCTAATATATATATATATATATATATAAACCTAAACCTAAACTAAAATAAACTAAACTCAAATAAATAAAACATAAACCTAAACCTAAAATAAACTAAATCCAAAATAAACTAAACCTAATCCTAAACCTAAACTAAATTAAAAAAATAAACTAAAAAAAATTGAAACCTAAACCTAAACCTTAAATTAAAACCTAAAACCTAAAACTTAAAGCTAGGAAAATAAAATAAAAACCTAAACCTAAACCTAAAAAAACCTGAATCTAAAAAAATAAAATAAAAATAAAACTAAACTAAAAAATAAACATAACCTAAACCTAAAACTAAAAAATAAACTAAATAAAAAACCTAAACCTAAACCTTAAAACCTAAACTAAAACCAGACTATAAACCTAAAACCTAAACCCTAAACCATAAACCCTAAACTCACAAAACTTTAAACCCTAAATCCTAAACCCTAAACCATAAAACCCTAAACCCTAAACCTTAAAACCTAATCCCTAAACCCTAAACCCAAAAAAAGGAAAACCCTAAACCCTAAAAGGCTAGAAAACTAAACCTAGACTAAATAAAACCTAAAATTTAAATAAATAAATAAACCTAAACCAAAATATAATAAAAAAATAAAATAAATAAAATAAAATAAAAACATAAACTAAAAGCTAAACCTAAACTCAAAAGTAAAATAAAATAAAAAATAAAAACTAAACTAAAATAAAATAAATAAAAATATAAACTAAACTAAAAAAATCATAAATTAAATAAAAACAAAACCTAAAATAAAAATAAAATAAACCTAAAATAAAATAAAATAAAAACTAAATAAAAACCTAAACCTAAATAATAAACCTTAAAATAAATAAACATAAAACCTAAACCCTAAACTAAAAAAAACTTAAACCTAAAATAAAAATAAACCAAACCTAAACCTACACAAAAATAAACTAAACTAAAATAAATAAAACCTAAACCTAAACCTAAAATAAACTAAACCTAAACCTAAACCTAAACTAAATATAATACACTAAACTAAAAATAAACCTAAACCTATACTAAAACATAAAACCTAAAAATAAACCTAAAATAAAAACCTAAAACCTAAACTTAAAAAAATAAAACAAAAACCTAAACCTAAAGCTAAAAATAAAAAATAATACCATAACCTAAAAAATAATATAAAAATAAAACTAAACTAAAAAATAAACTAAAACATATACCTAAACCTAAAAAAATAAACTAAAATAAAAAATATAAGCTATAATAAATAAACCTAAAACAAATAAACTAAACTAAATAAAAATTAAAATGAACCTAAATCAAAATAAAAAAATAAAATAAACTAAAATAAATTAAAAATAAACTAGATAAACCTAAACCTACTAGTTTACTTAATTTAAAAAACTAAAAAAGTAAAAAGAAATCTTAACCCTAAACCCTAAAACTAACCCTAAACCCTAAAGTCTAAACCTTAAACCTACTACCCTAAACCCTAATCCCTAAGCCCTATACCCTATACCCTGAACCCTAAAAC
>JAKCPB010001322.1:0-88201 GCA_021442155.1 Cymbidium sinense
GCAGTAACCAAGCCCCTGCCAGCTCATCCTACCATAGTTGAGACTAGTCAGCTAGAGTTGGTGCATGTCTTGGACCCAACCAAGACTTTACCTCCAGTAGAGCAAGGTAACACCAACATGTATAGGAAGGTAGTGGATAGTACCTCCATACAGGAAAAGGATGTCAAGTCCATGATTGAGTAACAGGTGAAGGAAGCATTGGCTCAAGCATGAGGAGGATCATCAGTTCCAAAGGGTAGACCTTACTTGGAGGAATTTGATGCAATCCTATATCCTAAGGGTTTTGTGTCACCTTCCTTCAAGAGTTTTGATGGCAGTGGGAACCCGAGATAGCATATTGCACAGTTGTTGCAATGCTGCGTGATGTTTTACTATTCTTCTTCTTCATCAGTAGCTTATCAGGGATAACTTTTGATTGGTATGCTAAACTTCATCAAGATATTTGTTGGAGCTTAGCAAAGGGACACTGTTAGTGATCTCATTATGGCTCAACAAAACCATGGTGAGTCCCTTATTGATTACATTCTCAGATGGCATAATTTGAGTATGAAATGCAAACCACAACTATCTGAATAGCATGCCATTAAGATTCTGCTTAAAAATACCCATGGCCTGGTCGCCTTCATGCTTAAAGGTTTCACCATCAAAACATTTGAGAAATTAATCAACAAGGTGGCTAGCTTGCAAGGAGAAGCTAAACAATTACCTTCTCCAGATCTACCAACAAAGCTAAAGCCACAGAAGATATATGAGAAGAAGCTTGGGGCAGTGATAGTGGTAGATAAGGGGGCAACCAGCTAGAGATTAGTCCGAGAGACCATAACCTCAGCAGCCTTCGCTTCCACCTCCTTTATCACCACCGAGGAAGCTCTACCGGCTTCCATAGTAGCCTCCATGACCAGCACCACTGCCTCCTCAGCCACATCATCAACAATTATGGTACACATACCTGTTACCAGGTAGCTACCATCCACCTACTCTTATGGATAAATTAAATAAACCATATTCATTTAAGAGGGAGGTAGTTAGAAATATCTTTAAGAATCTCTTAAAGAAACCTGACTTTCAGTTACCCAAACCTGGAAGGCTGGAGAAAGTGGGCAAAAGCAATGATCCTAACTTTTGCCCCTATCACCGCATGCTAGGTCATGTTTTGGAGGATTTCTTTACATTCATGGATTGGCTTGAACATAGCTTCAAGACAAGTGCTATAGTTATCCTGAAGGAATATCTTGTGGAATAACCATCTGGTTCCATTAGGGTAATCCTTGGGGATGACTGCGATCCTTCCAAAATCAAAGAAGGTTGGGATATCTCCTTATCCAAAACCTCTAAGAAAATTATCTCAAAAATCAAGAAACTTTCCTTGTAGGTGCTTGAGTCAGCTCAAACCTCCAACATTAAGGAAGGTTTGCAAGTTGCTAGAGCCAACTCAAGGAAAGGGGGAGTTCAACAGCAGTAGCAGCATGTGCCATCCCAAGATAGCCCAGTAGCACAACCACCGATCGAGTCCAACCTCCAGTCCACCATTGCAGCTACCACATCAACAACTACCACTATTTTAGCTAGTTCTTCTTCTGCTAGTAGACATCTTGTATCACAAGATGAGGGCATCAAATCCCTCACCGCTCTTACTTTACTTGATTTCTACTTTGTACCTCCTATCAAATCCAAGAAATTGAGGAATAAAACTAGCTTGAATTACATCTGTGTCACTTCTGATGGGTTGTCTGAATCTATTCTAAATAACTCTTCAAGTCTAAGCAATAACTATAATAATTTTGATCTTCTTCTTTCTAATTCAGAGTTAGATTTTCCTACTCCAAATACATGGGTTCACCTCTTGAGATAGACTTGGAATCATTCGATTTTAAAGGTCCCATAGGAGAAGCTATAGGTGAGCCTGACATGCAGGTAGAATATTTCATTACTCTACCACAAGATCAAGTCAACCAGTAGTGGCAAGGTTCTACCGCTAAAGACCTCAAGATAGAGGGAAATAAGTCATTGGTTCAGAGGATCAAGAAACCCTTCCACAAGATGCTTCTCCCTTGGATATGCTTATGGAAAATCAGCCTAAGGTGCACTACAATGTCCTCTATGATCTAAGATAGTTTCCATCTAAGCAAAGTATATATGATGCCCTTGTCTTATCCAAAGAAATAAGGGAATCATTAATCAAGGCTCTCCTTGATCCTGAGATATGCTTAGCTCAGTTGATCACTATTATTGAGGAGGCACATTATTCCAGAGAAGCTCAAGGGAGATGAAGACCTTCTTCTAGGGGACTTGGAGCACAACTGTCCCCTCTACATTATAATTTACATGGGCAAATTCAGACTTGCTAGAGTTCTCATTGATCCTAGTGCATCGGTGAATATTATGAGTCTAAAGACCCTTTCCTATTGAAGATCAACATCTCCACACTCCGAAGAGCTTGCATGATGTTGAGAGGATTTAATGAACAAGGTGAGCGGGCTTTAGGTTCCATAGTGTTACCTTTAGAGATAGGTGACTGGAAGACTGAAGCCAAATTTTACATAATTGATTCGAATACTTCATTCACCACTTTGCTTGGCAGGCCTTGGATACATCAAAACAAGATAATTCCATCCTCCATCAGTGCATGAAGTTCAAGATGGATGAGATTGAGTATTGTGTCAAAGGAGATAAAAAGCCATTTTCAATTAGAGAGGTTGAGATATATGAGGATGCGACCTACTATCTTCCTTAAAACACCCTTTCTCATGAACTTGAACAAAACTCAAACTCGAAAGTAAAAGAAAATGAAGAAAAGAAAAAAAAGGCAAAATAAAAAGAAAAGAAAAAGGAAAATCCAAGTGAACAAGAAAGGGGAATTGAAAAAGAAATATATCTGCATATCACATTCCACCCGTAATTCATTCCATCATATGGGCATGTGGGTAGAATGACTCAACCTCTACCAAGCAGAGGTAGAGGTAGTTCTAGAGGTGGAAGAGCCCCTGGTTGGCTATCGGCCAACAGAGGTTATGTTCCAGTTCATAGGACTACCCCAACTATTCACATAGACTTGAAATCTAGTTTAGAGTACAGGTCTAATGTGATTAGTATACCAACCAAACCCTCTCAGCAAGTTCCATTGGAGGCAACCTTTTATCCAGATAATAATGAAGATTGGGCCTCTATACAAAGCAAAGTATTCGAATCATGTTTATGAGAGACTATTAGGCAAAATCTGGGAACCTTAACTTTAAGCTCACTTTCATCTCAAAAAGTTGAAGGTTTAGTAGTTAAGGAAGCCTCTAAGTCTTTTAGTGATATGAAGCTGAAGAGAATCTTTTTGGGATCATCATTCTGAAGTCCTGAAGTTGATGTAGAACTTGAGGAGTATACATTTAAAGAATTAATGAAATTACCATTTGACTTTTACTCGCCTTGTGTTCATAATCTTATGCAGAAAGGTTTGGTTCCTCACACATGGTCCAGGCATAGGTCAGAGTACTTTGAAAAGCTATGGAATAATATAAGCAAGGAAGCACAATCAAAAGAATGACTAAGATCCAATATAGTGGGTCCAATCGATGATGATGATTACTACTTAGTTATCACCAATCATTTGGAGTCTGATAAGTTCTTTTCATACAACACCAAATCTTATGAGAATGTGTGTTTAGAAAGCTCAGATGATCTAGATGATCTCTAAATCAAATATGCACAGCCAGAATTTGAAGAGGAGATTCAGTCAATAATTGACAAGCTTAAAGAATTCAACCTTGGGATAGAAGAATATTCACACCCGACATACATCAGTTCATTACTGAATGAAAAAGAAACAAATGACTTAGTTAGGCTATTGACTAAGTTTAAAGACTGCTTTGCATGGAGTTATGCAAAAATGCTTGGATTATCTCCTAATGTAGCAGTCCACAAGCTAGCAATAGATCCTAGCGCTAACCCTATCAAGCAAGCTCCTAGATGCATGCAATTAGAAATTGAAGAACAAGTCATTTCTGAAATCAAGAAATTGATCGATGCTGGTTTCATCAAGAAAGAAAAATATCCTACTTGGTTAGCCAGTGCCGTACCATTTCAGAAAAAGAATGGCCAAATTTGCATATGCATCAATTTTAGGGATTTAAATAAGGCATGTCCTAAGGATGAGTTTCCTCTTCCTATACCAGAATTAATGGTGAACATCGCCTCATCTCATGCAGTTTTTTCTTTCATGGATGGGTCATCTAGATACAACCAAATCAAGATGGCCCTAAGGATGAAAGAAACACTGCTTGTCAAACCCCAATCAGAATCTATTGTTATAGGGCCATGCCTTTCGGCCTTAAAAATCCTGGTTCTATATACCAACGGGCCATGACTCAGATCTTCAATGAACTCATCCACCATCAGATTGAGTGCTATTGATGTAGAAAATCATGAGGATCAACAAATTAGAGCCCAAGGCCCATTTACAAGATCTCAAGCTAATCATGAGGATCAACAAATTAGAGCCCAAGGCCCATTTACAAGATCTCAAGCTAAAGCCCAAGAAAATTCAAGAAAGAAGAAGACTTAGCCCATTAGCTAAGACCCATTTTATGATTTCATCTTTTTTTATTTATGTAATTTTTAATTTTCTTCTAGAAACTCCATGTTTGAAATTTTGCATTTAAAATTCAAAGCATGACATGTGAGGTTGAATCCACATAAAATAATAGCATGTGAAATGGGTGGATGGCATAAAATAATGAGGCAATTTATTGCTTTACATTAATGTGGCCACCCACCTTTCCCTCCATGTTTTGAATTCTTTTCTTTTGAAAGATGCTTGTAATGGCTATAAATAGCCCCTCTTATTAGAATGAAGGAGATCTTTTGGCAATTACAAATTTTTGAGTTATTCTTGTGGTTTGAGAGCTTGGTGGCCAAACCTTGGCAATCCTTGGTGGGAGCTAGTTATCCAACATATCTTCTTCCTTCACCTCCAATACCCACGTTCTCTCAATCTCATCAAAAGAAAGAACGCCCACCTCCATCAAATTTGGTATTAGAGCGAAGCCTGGAAGGAGAAAATTTGGTCAAAAGTTTGCTTCAACAAAGGGAGCAACTCAAGTGTTGGACTTGTCTTCAAACTTGTGAGTTTTCCTTGGACTTGTGAGGTTAATTAATTTTCTTTTATGTGATAGTTTAAAAGCATATTAGTAGCTTGGAAAGATATATATTGCTTGCAAGTTTATGATAGCATAAAATTTCAATTAGTAAGCTCCATTATATATTTTAGCCATTTTCTAATTGTGTGAATGTGCACCTCCTCCCCCCTCAAAAAAAAAGAGAAAAAATTAAGAGTACCTTGGTGAGGTAGTTCATCACCTAAAGCAACCTAGCCATTAGTGCAAATCAAAATCTAATTACTTGCTTTGTTATCTTTGTTATTGTTTATGGTTAATTTTAGAAGTTTCTTTGATTAACTTATGATAACTTGCTTTCTTAAAAGAAAAAAGAGCTTGATAAATTTGAGCATTTTATTTCATTGCATTATATATATATATATATATATATATATGCATGAATAATATAAGTGTGTTAAACTTGGTGATTTTGGAAGCTAAATAGAACTTTGTCAAAAGGCCTAAACTAAGGAGAGCTTGGGATTTAAGTGGTCTTGTACCCCTCCTCAGGAAGTTCTCTTAGCTTAAAATTCGCTTTGATTGCACAATTATATTATACTTATTTATTTTTTTTTTCATTTTTTTTTCATTGGTCCCTTTTCATATATCTTTTTTTTTTCTTAAAAAAAAAAATCTCATGGCACCAAAATCTATCTCTCAAGATCAAGTTGAAAATTTGACTAGATTAGTTGATGCCTTAGATCTTAGGATCCAAGATAATGAACTAAAAACTCAACAAATATTAGAAGAAAGTAAGAATCAAATGCAAGAACTTAAACAACAAATGCAAACTCTTTTAGTGCATCTACAAAATAATAGAGTACCAACTCCTCCTATAATACCTACTAGGCCAAAAGGGATAGATGAAGAAGATTCATATCCAAACCATAGAAAATCAACCACTTAGAAGACAATCAATTGCTAGAAATGGTGGAAGGGGAGAAACTTATTTTAAGACTATAGAAGACTCTAATGATCCATCTCAAAGAGTTAAAGTAGAAGCCCCAACTTATGATGGTATACATGATCCAAATAAATTTCTCGATTGGTTAGTTCAAATGGATGACTTCTTTGATTGGTATAAAATGGATGATTACCAAAGGGTTACTTTTGCTAAAATGAAATTGATAGGGCATGCTAAAATTTATTGGACAAATACTTTAGCTAAAGAACAAAGATTAGGAAGGACAAACCTCACTTGGATACAAATGAAAGAAATGTTAAGAGCAAAGTACTGTCCTAGGCATCATGATAAGAAGCTACATAGCCAATTATTAACTTTGAGATAAGGTAATTATCTTGTAACTGAATACTTGAACACTTTTGAAGATCTAGTTTCTAGAAGACAGCCGATAATGATTGGCAATTAGCCAATAAATTTGTTATTGGACTGGGCTGAAATTAGAAATGAAGTTGAATTATTTGACCCACAATCTTTAGAGGAAGCATTTCATTATGCATTATTGGTTGAACAACAAAAGAAATCTTCCTCCCTCTAAAAAATTAAAAGTCAAGTACCTTCCATTTCATCCAATAGATCTCTTGTTAAACCCCATCCAAATGGCCCATCCCATTTGCCTAAAACTTTAATTGAAGGGAGCTCTAAGAACATTAGGGAAGTAATATGTTTTAAATGTCATAAAAAAGGTCATATGAAAAATCAATGTAAAGCTCAAATCTTATTTTTAGAAGAAGTTGAAAATCTAATAGATGATAATCTAGAAGAAGTTTATGATGATACCCCATTATCGATGAAGAATTGGAATTAACCGATGACCCTCATGTTAATGTGATGAGATGTCTTCTGTAATAAAAAATGAGGTAAGATTGGAGGAGAAAGAACATTTTAGCATGTATGTTTTGTAATGAAAAGAGATGTAGGTTAGTTATAGATGGAGAGAGTGCTATGAATGTCATTTCAACACATACCTTAACTCGAGCCAACTTAAAATCGAACCTCACCTGAACCATTTCATGTTTGGTAAATCATACATCTCTTCCCATCACCAATCGGTGTTCCCTATTAAAATAGGAAGCTATGAGGATCAAATTTGGTGTGATGTTCTCCCATGAACATTGCTCATATTCTCTTAGGATGACCTTGGCTATATGATATGAATGTTATTCACTATGGTAGGAAAATACTTATGTTTTTAAACATAATAATAAGACTATTAAACTCCTACCAATAAAGCTAGTAGAAAAAACACCCTCCATAACACCACACAAAACAACTTCTGACTTGCAACCTAAACCTCTATTGAAGAAAATGCTAAACTTCAATTAATTATCATAGAAAATCCTATTGTTAGGCCTAACACTATCATTTCTGATCCTTACTTTAAAACACCTACTCTTTCTCCTTTGACCCCAAAGATAGAAATAATAGGTTTTGGCGCCTTACGAAAAGAATTTTCTGATCCATTTCTTCTTCACATATTACATGTAAAAAAAGTCATACCAGACTCTAATGAGACTCACATACCTGTTGTGGTCTCTTATCTTCTTTCTGATTTTAACGATGTTGCACCTGATGAGCTACCTCCGCTAAGAGACATTCAACATGCTATTGAGTTCTTTCTGCTTCAACTTCTAATCTTCCACATTATAGGATGAACCCTACCGAGCATGTTGAGATTAAAAGACAAGTTGAGGAATTATTAAGAAAGGGTTTTATTCAAGAGAGTCTTAGCCCTTGTGCACCCCAAAGATTATTAACTCCAAAGAAAGATGGAACATGAATGTGTGTGATAGTCGATAAAATAAAATTACTATCAAATATAGGTTTCTATTCCCATTAGATGATATGTTAGATTTAATCTCGAGCAAATTTTTTTCAAAGATTGATCTAAAAGTGGATATCATCAAATTGGATTAGATCGGAGATGAGTGGAAGACGCTTTTAAGACCCCTCGATGGACTTTATGAATGGCTTGTCATGCCTTTGGACTTTCAAATGCTCTACAGATTAATGAATACTATTCTTAAACCATATATAGGTAAATTTTTGGTGGTGTATTTTGATGATATTCGATTTTAGTCCAAGTGAAAATGAACATCTACAACACCTACAAAGTCTTTGAACTACTTAGACAAGAGAAATTATACATTAATTTAAAGAAGTGTTTCTTTTTGCAAGTTGAGGTAATCTTTTTAGGCTTTATTATATCCACTACTAGGCTTAAACCCGATCCTTCTAAAGTGAAAGCAATCTTAGATTGGCCACCACCTAAAAGTTTTACTGAAGTTAGAAGCTTCCATGGTTTAGCCACTTTTTTATCGGAGATTTATTAAGAATTTTAGTACCATTGTTGCTCCAATAAGCGATATACTAAAATTAGATAAATTTTGTTGGACTCTAATGCACAAAAGGCCTTAGAGAAAATTAAAGTTCTTATATCATACGCACCAATCCTTAGGCTTCTGATTTTTCTAAAGCCTTTGAAGTGACATGTGATGCTTAGGAATTGGGATAAGTGGAATTTTAAGTCAAGAGAATAATCTATAGCATTCTTTAGTGAAAAGTTAAATGAAGCTAAACAACGATATTCCACTTATGATAGAGAGTTTTATCAGAATTCAATCCTTAAGGCATTGGCACTATCTCTTACATAGAGAATTTATACTTAATTCTGATCATCATGCCTTAAAATTCATTAATACTCAACAAAAATTAAGTCATAGGCATGCAAAATGGGTTGAATTTTTACAAGATTACTCTTTTGTTCTAAAGCATAAGCTTGGAATTGAGAATAAACTTGATGATTCTTTATCCAGGGTAAACCTAATGATTTCCTCTTTAGAATTGAGAATCCTAGATTTGATAGAATTAAAGATGATTATATTGTGTGCCCGACTTTCACCTAACTTATCTTGAACACCTAGATAAATAACCTTACAAGGGACATTCTTGATAACAAATGGATATTTATATAAAGGAAAACAATTATGCATTCCTCGATCTTCTCTTAGAGAATTCTTTATCAGCTACATCTTTGGGGTGTAGGTCATTTTGGAAAGGATAAGACCATATGTTTATTAGAAAATAGATTTTATTGGCCTTCATTAAAATGAGATGTTCAAAAATTAGTGGCTCAATGTTTAATTTGTAAAGCAGCTAAAACTATCAAACAAAGGTGCACAATACCTTTACGTTTTATAGGCCTTGGGAAGACCTATCAATGGATTTTATTCTAGGATTACCTAGACTGGACATGATAGTATTTTTTTTTTTGTAGTGGATAGGTTCTCAAAATGGCTCATTTCTTACCTTGTTCAAAACAAATGATGCTTCTTATATAGCCAAATTATTTTTAAGGAAATAGTGACTCCATGGTCTCCCTTTAACCATTATAGAGATGTTAAGTTTGTCTCATATTTTTGGAAAATATTATAGAAATTATTAGGTACCAAATTAAAATTCTCTTCTGCTTTTCACCCACAAATTGATGGACAAACTGAAGTAGTTAATCGTACCTTAGGAAACTTGCTTAGATGTTTGGTAGGTAAAAGTTTAGGAAATTGGGATTTACATTTACCAACCTCCAAATTTGCCTATAATAGTACTATATCTAGAACTACAAAAAAATCACCATTTGAGATAGTCTATGGTCAAAACCCACGACAACCAATAGATGTAGCAAACCTACCATCTCATGCTCATGTATTTTCTGATGCAGCATTCTCATTTACTAAAGATTTTCAAAGCCTCCATGAAGATATAAGAAAGCAAATTACTATAAGTAATGATAATTATGCTTCTAAGGCAAATCATAATCGTTCAACGAAAGAATATAAAGAAGGTGATTATGTATTGATTCGCATTCGGCCTGAGCATTATCAAACTACTAAATATAAGAAATTACATGTACGAGCTTGTGGTCCATTTAAAATTCTCAAGAAAATTAGAACTAATGCTTATCACCTTGATTTTCCTGCTGATATGTTCATTCATCCAGTTATTAATATTGAAGATATTCTATCATATGAAGGAATTAGAAAACCTCCACTTGTCTAACTCTTTAGCATGAGATATATAACACACCGTGCCCTCTTCCTTTGAAGTTGACTATATTATCACAGGAAGCACCCATTAATCCGACTTAACATCATTTTCTAGTTCGTTGGAAGAATAAGCCACCGGTGAAGACACATGGTTGACTAGTGATTTGGAGACTTTAGCCCCACAATTAGTAGAAGACTTCTTAGATTTCAACTCTCTGGGCGAGTTCAATTGAGGGGGGGATGTAGAACATCATGAGGATCAACAAATTAGAAGGCCCATTTACAAGATCTCAAGCTAAAGCCCAAGAAAATTCAAGAAAGAAGAAGACTTAGCCCATTAACTGGGCCCATTTTATGATTTCATCTTTTTTTATTTATGTAATTTTAATTTTCTTCTAGAAACTCCATGTTTGAAATTTTGCATTTAAAAATTCAAAGCATGACATGTGAGGTGGTTGAATCCACATAAAATAATAGCATGTGAAATGGGTGGATGGCATACAATAATAAGGCAATTTATTGCTTCACATTAATGTGGTCACCCACCTTTCCCTCCATATTTTGAATTCTTTTCTTTTGAATGATGCTTGTAATGGCTATAAATAGCCCCTCTTATTAGAATGAAGGAGATTTTTTGGCAATTACAAAATTTTGAGTTATTCTTGTGGTTTGAGAGCTTGGTGGCCAAACCTTGGCAATCCTTGGTGGGAGCGCTAGTTATCCAACATATCTTCTTCCTTCACCTCCAATACCCACGTTCTCTCAATCTCATCAAAAGAAAGAATTCCCACCTCCATCAGCTATGTTGATGATCTAATAGTCAAGAGCAGAAAAAATGAAGACCATCTCTTTAACTTGAGAGTATTTTTTGAATGACTAAGATAATATAACCTCAAAATGAATCCTCTGAAGTGTGCATTTGGAGTAGCTTCAGGGAAATTCCTTGGGTTTGTTGTCCGACACTGGGAAATAGAAATAGATCTAGAAAAGATCAAAGCTATCTTAGAAATGCCACCTCCTAAAAGTTTAACTCAACTCAGTTCTTTCCTAGGACAGCTAGCGTATTTAAGATGCTTTATTTCCAACCTATCAGGGAGATGCAAGCCTTTATTAGCACTTATCAAAAAGGATGCCAAGTTTAAGTGGGATGACAAGTGTTAGTTTTCCTTTGAAGACATCAAGTAGTATTTGGTGAAACTACTAGTTCTAGCAGCCCCTATCCGGGCAGGCCACTCATCCTCTACACTGCTGTATTGGATGACTCTCTCAGCACTTTATTGGCCCAAGCCAATGATGAAGGAAAATAGAGTGCTCTCTAATACCTTAGCCATCGTCTAATTCCCACTAAAGCAAACTATCCACCTATTGAGAAATATTTCCTAGCTTTGATCTTTGCCTCTCAAAAGCTACGAAACTATATGCTTTCTCATAAGGTGAACTTGATTTCCAGAGCCAATCCACTGTAGTATCTCATGACATAGCCAATGCTATCCAGATGATTGGCATGATGGTCCATGATTCTCTCATAGTTTGATATCACATTCGTACCCCTCCGTGCGGGGAAAGGACAAGCAGCAAATTTCTTAGCGCACATCCACTTCTGTGACTCCGCAGTGGTGATCTCACGATGAACAAATCATGAACTTAGGGATATTGACAACCATGATGGAGATGTATTTTGATGGTGCGACTTCTTTTCATAAAGGGAAGCGATCAACTCTTAAGAAAGGCGGGGTAAGAATAGTTCTCCTAACTCTAGACCACGATGTGATGAGATTCTCATACTATCTTTCCAACCCCTGCACCAATAATGAAGTTGAGTATGAGGCTTTGATTGCCAATCTGGAGTTAGCTATCACAGTGTGTGTCAAGAGCATCAACATCTTTGGGGATTCTCAGTTGATCATCAATCAGATTATTGGATCCTACAAGGTTCTCAAACCCAAGCTTCGTCATTATCATGAGTATTCCATGAAGCTGTTGGATCAAATTTTTGAAGTCACCATCTACAAGGTTCCCTGAGTAGAGAATGCAGTAACAGATGCTTTGACAAACTTGCCAAAGAATTAGCATGTCTGGAAGATGAGTCCATTCTAATAAGGGTCCAAAATAGACAAGTTCTTTCCCTTATTAATGCTGAACTCATCGAGAGACTTTCTCTTGAAGGGGAGGTTATCATTGCCTATAAAGATAAGGAGCTGGATTGGAGGCAACCATTCATAGACTATTTGAACACCGATAAACTACCTCAAGAAAAGTCATAAGCCCATCAGGTGATACAGAGAGCTCTCTTCTATGCTCTCATTGATGGCACCCTATACCGACGGTCCTTTGATCAAATGTGGTTACATTGTTTAGACAAACACGAAGCCCATGGGAATTATGGCGAGGTACATTATTGGATTTATAGCACATCAATCCGACAAAAAGATGAAGACAAAGATCAAGATACTAGGATACTACTGGCCTTCGATGATTATAGACTGCATGGATGTAACTAGAAGATGCCATCAGTGTTAGGTACATGGTGTGGTCCTCCATCAACCATCCAATATTCTAGACCCTACATTAGCCTACTGGCCATTTGAGTGTTGGGGTACCGACATTGTGGGTCCTATCGATCCTCCTTATTCCAAGGGTCATTGGTTCATCTTAACTGCCACCGACTACATTTCCAAGTGAGCAGAGGCAATCCCACTCAGAGAGGTCACAACTCAGCATATGCTTCATTTTTTTAAGAACCATATCGTATATAGGTTTAGGGTGCCTCAATGAATTATATCCGATAATGGTATTGCCTTCAAAAACACCAAGATCAACAGCTTTGCTAGAAGACACAGTATAGATTGGAGATACTCCACTATCTACTACCCCAGAGCAAATGGCTTAGCAGAAGCATTCAATAAAACTCTCATCCAAATACTAAGGAAGACTCTTGATGAAAATAAGTGATTGGAGAATGGGTTGGTTGATGCCTTGTGGGCCTACTGCACCACATACCAAACTCCAACTCAATCTACCCCATTTTCCTTAGTGTATGGGTCTGAAGCCATTCTACCTTTAGAAGTTCAACTCCCATCACTAAGGATAGCATTGGGTAGCAAGATCACTATAGAGTAGAATGCAAAGTTGCGGTTAGAAGAGCTCAAAGGTTTGGAGGAGAGTTTCCTATGGGCGTGCCAGAACCTCGAGTTATACAAGGCCAAAATGATTCAAGCTCACAACCAGCTCATCTGCCTTAGGGCTTTTTGAGTATGAGAACTTGTGTTAGTCCTAACGAGACCAATTGTTGCTCATCGAAAGATGGGAGGCAAGTTTGAACCCACTTGGGAATGCCCTATGTCATTGAGAAGGCCTACTAAGGAGGATCTTATCAACTCATCGATTGTAAAGGGGAACACCTGATGCTTCTAATTAATGGGCTCTATGTAAAGAAAAATTACCCATAAAATAAATCATGTTTGAAAATAATTCTATCAATCAATAGAAATCTGATTCCATGTCATCAAAATCTTCTCTTCTTTCGTAGCATTGTTTGCTTACCTTTTGAATCCACCATGACGTGTTTAGGGTAGGTGTAAGAGTCTCCCAATGGCATCCTATCCCTCTTTCACAACATAAACACAATCTCTCAGCACTATTAGAATAGGTGTAGGAGAACCCGAGAAGCATCCTATTTTGATTAACACAACTAAGTTAGGTGTGAGAGAACCTAAGCGACATACTTTCTTAGTTGAACTCCCAACTTCCATCCATGGAATCATTTCATCAGATTCACCAATGTGTTTAGGGTAGGTGTAAGAGAACCTGAGAGGCATCCTATTCCCTTTAACAAAAGCAAAAAAAATACACATCTTTTATCTCGGGCTATTTTGATGTGGGAGCAAGCACCCATGGCACTCACTCATTAGTTGCTCTAGGTCGGGTTTACATGCTACCTCACTAGTATATCACCCCAGTGGTCACTTGTTTAGAAGATGTGAGTCCCCATGCTTTCTTCTTAACTTGATCATTGCAAACCAATGAGCACCTTGTTAGTATGGTAGACTTCACTGCCCAACTAGTAAGCTACCTCATGTTGATTTTGTTTAAGAAGATGTGAGTCCCTGAGCTTTTTTCTATCGTCATGATCTAACTAGGTTGAGTATATTTGAGATTTATAATAAGTCTCCCAAAGGCTCTTTTCCTCTTGACTATGTTTGAGTTGATATAAGTCTGGCATTCACTCGAGTGCCCAGTCGATGTCGACGAAGATAGACTATCCTAGTCGACTATAAAAGGATGTGAGTCCTCGAACTTTCTTCCTAGGCTGATTGTTGTAAACCAATGGGCACCTTAGGTTGGCTGATGTTTGCTATGCTAACAGTAACTCACCTAGTGGATACACCACTCTTGGCAGATGTGAGTCCCCGCGCTTTATCCTTGAGTTGGCCACTGAATACTTATTTGATATATGATTATCCATGTCATCTTCTCTAGGGTTTTGAATTAAGCCCTTAGCGGCCCCTCTCCCTGCAGGCATTCTATTGGGATCACGTCTTTTGCGACCCCATTTAGACACTACCCGGGTTACTCTTGGATTGGGCAGTCCCCTTTCCTAGTAGCCACCCATGGGATTTGAGAATTTGTTAGGATGCATTCTCCCTTGGTTGAGTAAATTTGAGATTGGTCTAGGCTGATATAAGCTCCTTCTCAGTTTGATCCCCCACAAACTAATAGGGTCAATGATAAATAAACAAACAAAATAAATAAATTAATTCGCTTGTGGATTTGGAATTCAAGCCCCTAAAGGGCCCCTTTTCCCAAGCAAGCATCCTATCTTTAAGCCAGTGTTAGTAGAAATCCCTATAGAAATTGTTTGAATACCTGAGTTGAGATAAATCCTTGGGTCAGTACTCACTCCGTAGTCACCCATAGGTCAAGTTCAATCTATTTTTCCACAAGCAGGTTACCCCGACAGTTATTCTACTTTGGAAGATGTAAGACTATGATGCATTCTTTTTAGCATGACTGTCACTGATGGGCCACCCTAGGTCGGGTTCAATTTGTTGCCCAAAGCATCCAATCACCCCAGTGGTCTTTTGTAGTGGAAGATGTGAGTCCCCGAGATTTCTTCCCTCAAATTGATCATTGCATTCCGAAAGGCACTCCTTTGATTGGATAGTTCTCCCATCGGCTAGGAAGCTACTCCCTTTGGTTCAATAAATCTGAGATAGGTCTAGGCTAATATAAGCTCATTCTCAGTGTGATACATCGCAAACCAACGTAATCCATCAAAACAAACAAATCTAAAAATGAAATTAATCTTTGATTATCTTTGTGCTGATTTAAGTCCCCGAGTGGCATTCACTCAATAGTTAGCCCTAGGTCGGGTTCGATTTATTGCCCAAAGAAACCGATCACCCCAATGGTTTCTTATTTTAGAAGATGTGAGTCCCCACACTTTCTTCCTAACTTGATCATTGCACACCAAAAGGCATCCCTCTAGTTGGTTAGTCCTACTTTGTGGTTGGTAGGCTTTTCCCTTTGGATTAGTAAATCTGAGTTTGCTCAAGGCCTCCACGGCCCCTACTCAGTACAGTCCATCGCAAAATGATGGGACCCATCAAAACTAACTAACAATGAAATTAATTTTGACTATCTTTGAGTCGATCTAAGTCCCCTAGTGACATTCACTCAATAGTTAGCCCTAGGTTGGGTTCAATTCGTTGCCTTGCCAATGAGTCAGCCCTACAACTGGTCCCTACTTTGGAGGATGTAAGTCTACCATATTTTCTTCCTAATAACACTGAAAGGCATTCCCTTTGGTTGGCTAGTCTTACTATGTGTTTAGTGGACTACCCTTTGGATTGGTAAATCTGAGTTAGGTCTAGGTCTCCATGCCTCCTACTCAGTGCGGTCCATCGAAAACCAACAGAGTCCATTTCAAAATCCAAAATTAAAATTTTGAAACAAACAAAACAAAAACATTCAATCAATCCAATCAAACCTTTTGCTCCTCCTCAGTGAGATGCAAATCTTTCTAGCTCCCCAGTGGATCTAGAATTCTAATCCCTCAGTGGATTTCACAACCCCTCCTTTGTGGATGACTTGAACTTGCCTCCTCAGTGGAAAGTTCACTTTTCTATCCCCGTGGAGTCAAAACAAAATAAATTAAATAAACAAATTGAAACAAATCCAACCCTCTTCCCCAGTGGAACTTAATTAAACAAATCAAATTAATTTCTCCCTACGAGACTCAAATCAAATCAAACCTCTCATCCCTTAGTGGATGATTTGAACCAATTTCCCTAGTGAAAGGTTCACATACTCTATCCCAGTGGATTTCTCCTTCCCTCTCTTATGTCTTTGACATGAGTAGGGTCACATTGCACTAAGCTCTGGGTTCCTTCTACACCTCAGGTTAGGAGGAGAGTGTCTCTGCTAGTGCTTGTGATCGTTCGATGTTGTTGATCATTTTGGTCAACACCAATATGTGCGGTGTTCCTTGTCAGTCACACCACACTTATTGGGCCCCCTTTGTTGACCTCATTTTTAGGATGAGCTCTCAACCCCTCCATCTTAAACATATGACTTCTCTTAGATATTAAGAGTTCCTTAGTCTCAAGATACTTCTAGTGATTAGGTGAACACCTAACCTAACCTTAGAGACTTAGAAGAGTTACCATAGGAATAGGTCATGTCTTAGGGGTGTTGGGAAAATTTACCCTGCTCTTGAACCAAATCCTCACTTCCTTCTTTCAAAATAAACTCCAAACTCATATCAAATCCAAATCAATTCAAATTCAAAAAATTTTCTCATAACCCACTTATATTCTCATTTAAATTCACATATATAAATGAAATATAAATTCAAATCAACCAAATCAAAATTCAAATCCAAATCAAAAACCCTTCCTAAGTCCTTTAATTCCCTCTTAAGGACTTAGCCTAATAAATCATGTTCAAATCAATTTAAAGTGAACCCAAATTGCAACCTAAACCAAATTGATTGCAACCAATGGCTCAAGTTCACTCCAAATTGATTATTGAACTTGACCAATGCCTTAATTAAATTTAATTTGATCAATTAGCCAACTAGACCCAACCTAGCCTAATTGACCATGAACATAACTTGACCTAAAGGTCAAATCAAGCCAAAATTAAATATAAACCAAATTGATTAGAAACAAAGATACCAATCCATTTCAAAAGTTAAACCAAACACAAACCAAGCCATGATTCAAGCCAATTTGGTCAATTGGGTCAAATTGGTCAACTTAGCCCAAATTGACCTAAAGGATCAAATTGGACAAAATCCAAATTAAATACAAATTAAACCAAATTAATTGAAACCAATTGAACCAATATACTCCAAATAGTCATTTGAACTTGACTTTGTTTGACCCAATTTGACCAATTGGTCAACCTAACCCATTTTGACCCGATTTTACCCAAATAGGTCAAATTAACCCAAACTAAACCAAATGAACTTCTAATGACATGAAATTTGGTCCAACTTACTTTTGACTCATTTCAAATCTGCCCAAATCAAATTAAATATCAGATGACCACTTTGCCCTTGGGTCAAGGGCATTCCATGAGAAACAACACTTTCCCAAGTGCATTTCTCTTGCTAGGCCACTTGGCACTCATCCATTGGTCCACATAGGCACCAAGGACACTAATTTTCTGACCCAAGGAGTGGTTGGGGTAGCCATGACTCATGGGGAGGTGAAATCACCTCACCTCTCCCATTGGAACACTTGGCATGAAGGACACTCACCTCCCCTTGCTAGGACACCCACTTGTCCTTAATGGTATCCACTTTCCATGCCTTATCCAATCGTTGGGAGCCACCTAGGATGATTCTCTTCCATTCCCAACCATCCCAAGCCAAATGACTTGAGTTTGGAGCCAAAATTTTAAATAAAAACTAGATTTTAGTTCATTTGGGTTCACTTTTCATTCTAAGACTTTAGTGGCTGAAGGAAATCCCCCATTCCTCTCATTCTCCTCCTCCTAGATCTCCCAAAGCCATTGATAATCACCCCCACTTCATTTTGGAGAGAAATACTTCAAAACTAAGTGGATTTCGGTGAGGAAATGACGATCACCAGAGGAAACTTTATTTTGACGTGAAGGCGAGGATATAAAGCTCAATCCAAGGATTCTTTCCCTCACTCAACAACACGCTTGAGTCACCATTGCTACCGAAAATCATCCCCGGTGAGTTAACCTTCAAAAATCGTAGCTGGCCTTAGGATCCCTCATTTTGTGATAATTTTTTCACGATGTTTTTGAATCTACCCTACATAATCCCACATTTTTTACTTTAAATCATCCCAATTAGAAAATAGAATTTTTCTGGTGCAAATCGACAAAAAAATGAGTCCATTTGGATAAGTTTTCACTTAGAAATCTTATTTTTCTTTTTAAAAAAAATTATGTTTTTACATTTCATCACCGGGGTACTACAGCGGTCGTCCGATCCCATGGTTCATAAGATTGGACAGCTCGGATCATGTGGATCATGCGATCCGGGCCGGATCATCGATCGACCATCCGATCACCTTTGTTCACGCGATCGAGCGGCTCGGTCGCACACCATGTGAGCAGCCGCGGATCCGACGATCGTCGAACCATCCGATGCAATCGGACGGTCCAGTGAACCGAGTCGCTCTAGACCATTGGCCGGTCTTCCGCCTAAATGGTTGACGACACACGTGAATTACGCGGGTGCGCGCATACCTTGACACGCGCGTTACGCGTGGTTCTGATTTATTTAAAAATTAATTTAAATAACCTAAAATTTCAAAATTTTATAGAAAATAAAATACTTAACCAAAATTGCAAACAAGGCTCGTTAGATTATCTTTTCAAGAGGAATCAACAAACCCAAAATTAAATTTTATAAATATTTTGAGCTTAATTTAAGTTTTAGTAAAATCAAATTTCATTAATTAAACCAAAAATACATGTTAGATTAATTGAAATTTTCAGAGATTAAAATTGATGTTAAAATAAACCTAAAATAAAAATTCCAAGTCAAAATGACCTTTGGATTAAAAGATATTAAATTTTGAGTGTCAAATGATTTATTTTAATAAAATAAATTAGAAATTCATAAAATCACTTAAATCAATTGAAACTTTCTAAATTCATAACTAATTATAGAAAACTCTAAAAAAATACAAACTCAAGTTCATTTTAAAGATAATTCAGAGGAAAATCTAATAAAATTATTTTTAATTTAGTTTAAACAATACATTGTTCTTAATTAAGATTTATTTAAAAACTTAATAACCTTAATTACTCCCTAATGACTTCATTAATTAATTCCAAACTTCTTAGCCATCTTTAGTGGGATGACTTGTACCTCTCCTAATTTTCTTGGAATTTATTAATTAGATAATCAAAAAAATTAATTAATGAACCCCTAATCACTCTCTTAATATAATTAAGGTTAATTAAGCATATGAACAGTAGTTTAATTCCTTGATTAAGATAATTAAACTTTATTTAAGTGTTTAGAAGGTTTATGGAATGATTTTGGGATATTTTTCTTAAGCTATTCCCTAAATCTCGTTCTTCGTTAATCCAAATCTAATTAAGGGCTAATCCACTAATGATCTACTTAATTAATCAAATAAAATTCTCAAAACCAAAACTAATCTAGAAACTTAATCAATCCTTTTTGGGTAGATACTTAGGTTTTCAATAACCTAAATAGACTTAAGGAAATCAACATAACCCATATGTGTGTGGGAAAGGTTATGAAAGTACTTAAATTAAACCCTTTACCTTAATTATTCATTAACTGTAAGCCAATTGCATTAGGTACCTTTCTTTTGTAGGATGCATTGTTGATTTAAATTCCTTATGATTTTATGTCATACATTGGCTCATAATTATTTGATTAAATATGTTAAAGTGGTAGTGCAGTAAGTGATGAACTTAATCTATACCTTAACCTAACCAAAGCATAAAATTAATATAATTACCTAAAAATTAAACTAAAACAATACACACATGTGGGAATGGGGAAGGACCAAAAACCTTCTCACACTTTTGTAATTCAAATCAAACTCAAAACAAAATTATAGTCTCTTTAAACAAGTTTTGATTCTCTTTAAATGACCTCACTTCATAAGATTATCTTTAAGAATTAATTAGAGTGAATGATATTACATTCTTACATCACTTTATTTCTTTCCTAGCATGCTAAATGTATGTCATATGAAAATCATACATTCATGCTCTTCAAAAATCAAATTCAAAATGAAATGTTTTCTTTATGTCAAATTGCATGTTTTGGCTAAAGTAAAAAAATATGAGTGGCTATTATCACTATTAAATTCAAAACTATTTTTAAAATCTATAAATCAAATACCTAAAACTAAAAGTGTGCTACTTATAATTATTTATAAGCAGGAATGTGGATATAAATATAAAGATGTGCATTGTGTAGCCTTCCTTTTCTTTTCTTTTATTATGGTTTTGAATGGGATTTTCCAAAGTGTATAGTTCATTTGAAAAGAACATAACACTTGTCTAATTCCCTTCCTATTCATTCCTATAGTATTACTTAAGAAGGACATCTACATTTGCACATATAAATTGCATAAACAAAATAAGTCAACCAACACAAACTTTTTGCATCTTTCTTTTTCATTCATTTCTTTTGTACACATGCTTGTATTTAAGAAAAGTGGTATATTAGTCTGGACAACCACAGGGTTAAGCTTTAAGTATCCCAGTAGGTCTTGTACCTTACACCCCTGTTAACAATGACATGCTCATTTATGCCTTTCATACATACATGTGAGCATGTGAAAATGGATAAGAAAACCTCTTTTCTACTTAATGATAATCATGCATCATAAAGCATTCAAATTTTCTTAAGTAACTCACCTAGCATTCTCTTTTCATGCATTTCTTTTTGTACATGCACATGTATTTAAGAAAAGTGATATATTAATATGGACAACCACAGAGTTGCAAGGCTTTAAGTAGCCCTAAGAAGGTCTTGTACCTTACCCCCCTGGTTAACAATGGCGTCGCAATCACTTATGTATTTTATACTTGTAAATGTGCATATGAAAAATGGATAAAAGAATCACTCTCTTCTACTTAACAAAATCATGCGTACATGAAGCATTCCCAGTTTCCTTAAGCAACTGCTCTTAGCATTCATTATTAAGGTCTGCTAAATACTTGCATTGTATGTATAGATATGCTTAGGATTCATTCATGTGCATGATACACATGTAGGAAAAAAAATAAAATGTTGTGTGTTTTGTTATAGTAATTCACTTTACTTAATCTTAAAATGCCTTTCTTTTTCAATAGGTTTGTTTGAAGAAAATCTAAACTTAGGATTAATTAAAATACATAATAAATATACCCTAAGTAAAAAATATTAATGAAACTACCTTAGAAATCACTTAAGGTCGGGAGGAAAGAGAAGTTCTCTTCTCTTTTCCTCTCTTTACAATCCTTAGTAATTAAGTAGGTTCATTCAAACCAAATCAAATCATCAAATATAATTAACCCAGATCAACTAAATAACTTAAATGAGACCACCCTTCTAAGTTGAACCTTTTCACACTTAGAAAATCCTAACTTTAAAGCCTAGCTATGCATACCACACAAACCTTACATGGCACACACATTAGGCTAACTCACCACTTCTAGTCCTATGTTAGTGCATGGTTGCTTTTATTTTGTGGTGATGATATTTTGTGATGTTAGGGGTGCATGATTTGATGTTTGCTTTTGTTTTGTGGTGTGATATTTTAGTCTGGATGTTAGGGTGTATGTGCATAGAATGAATGGTAGGATAATTTAGTCTAATCATTATCTTCTGCAGGGAATTGTGCTTAAGGGGCGCTTTAATAAAAATGCAACTACTTTTGTTGTGCAGATTGCTTATACCCTTAAACATAATCCAAAATAGGCTAGGTGGACTTGCTTACCCATGTGTGGGGTGCTCAGTTCATTTTGTTAATATACATGCTTGGGATTTATATGGTTTTTATAGCTAATCTCTATTTTGCAGGTTTTAGTTAGATTTACTTTCTTTCCCTTTTCATGTACTTTTCAAATTAGGATTTTGGAATGATTATTATGGGGGATTAGGATGAATATTGGTTATAAGATTATATCTTATGTACTATGTGAAGCCTTTGGAGCATCCACATTCTAACCATTTAAAATAAGGAACCAAAAGAAGAAAGAATAAAGAAAAAATGAAGAAATTATGACCCCTATAACATGAATTCATTGCTTAATTGTAATTAATTCATTTGTAATCCGGGTTGTATAGCTTCGACTACCTAATTATTTTTGGGTTTGTGCAGTGGTGCCCAACCACAAATGGCCTTCTATTCGTTTGCGTTAGCTTTATAATAAGTTTGATATTTTGTCTAGCTTGTGCATTAGAAAATGGCATGTTCTTTTAGTTTCTTCCTTGCTTTGATGTATGGCTGGATGATTAGGCTCTTAGGAAAAATAAATCTTCGCCAAATTAATCAACTCAAAATTAAAATAAATAACTCATAACCTCACTTAAAACCTAAGCTAAAAATCAAAATAAAAGAATTAGCAACCCTTTAGCTGGATGAGTATTTCTTTTACAACATCATGCACAATAGCATCTTGTTTCACTCTTGATTGGAGGGCTTCCACCTTTGCCAGAGAAACTTGGCTTGACCTTTGAGAGCCATGGTGGAAACACACCTCCTCCCTTCTCTTTGATTTTGGCCAATAATTTTACTACTCAGGCATTTAAGTATATGCATCCTATAAGCCCGAGTCAAATGATTGTCCAAAAAAAATGAAAATAACATGTAATATGATTTACATTAGATTTAGGTCATTTGAAGCATGCCCTTACATGATCTAGTCTCTTGAGGGAGTGAGTTTAAGGACTTAGTCTCTTTCTAAATAAATAACAACTTAGCTATCTTTCATAAAGCATATGACTTGCCTACATGAATTTAAAATCATAGGAGGAGTTAGTTGGCGGCCACCCCCAGACGGTTGTAAGTCCAAGCCGTCAGTGGTTTGTCCTCTCTTGTGGAGGTAAACCATATGCCCATTTTTGCCTTAGATTTAAGTCATACTTTTGGCCCTCACCAAAGCTCCCTAGATTCAGGTTCTAAGGTTGCTTCTCCCTTCTATGGTCCATAAGCATAAATCCTCACCTCTTAAGCATTTCCATGACCTTGCATCATGGAATTATAAGCCTTAAATTTCTAATAAAAGTCCAACTCAAATAAAAAACTCCTTTTCAAATTTCAAAAATGTAAATTCCAACCGCATGATAGTTTGAGATGCTCGCTAGGTTTCCTAGCATTGTTAGCATCTCCTACTTATCTTCCTTTGGCTTCAATAATAACTCTCTCCTTTTGATCAATCCCATTTGATCTTCCAAAATAAACTAATAGATTGATAGTCCTACCTTTTGAAATCTTTAGAGACAATGATAATTTACCTTAATCAAGAGTATTCTTAAGGAATCTCATTTCTTAAGATGTAATTAACAATGGGGGCTTGCCTCCATAGGGGACTTAACGAACCCAGTTTAAAATAAACCCTACTTTACTTTTTCATGTAAAGTAGGGGAAGCATCTCTGGTACATATGCAGACCCATTATCTTTAAGAGTCCTTATTGAGGTGATTAGGTCCATTGTAGGGAGGTAACTTCTGTCTTTCGAGATAGTACACCTCTTCTCAATGTCATGATTCCCTCAATAAGAACATCTCATGGATCTATGTGGGTGTCCCAAGGCATATATTTCTATTTTCATTTATCCTCTTCAAAAGGATAGATGAAGGAAGGAATATTTTCACCACAATGTCCTTTTCTTGTTCACTTGAACTTTCATTTTTCTTTTCTTTTTCTTTTTTCCTTTTATTTTCTTCTTTTTTTTCTTTTGTATTTGAATTTTGTCCAAGTTCACGAGAAAAAGTGTTTTGAAGAAGATAGTAGGTTGCATCTTCATATATCTCAATCTCTCTGACTGAAAATAGTTTTCATTCCCTTTGTCACAGTATTTAAGTCCATTCCTTCTGAACTTCATGCACTGATGAAGGAAGGATGGAATCATCTTATTCTAGTGCATCCAAGGAATGTCGAGTAAAGCAGTGAATGAAGTATTTGAATCAATGATATAGAACTTGGCTTTAGTCTTCTAGTCACCTATTTCCAAAGGTAACACTATGGAACCTAAAGCCCTCTCACCTTGTTCATTGAATCCTCTCAACATCACTCAATCTTCTCAAAATGTAGAGATGTTAATCCTCAAGTAGGCAAGGGTCTTTAGACTCATAATATTCACCGATGCATCTGGATCAACAAGAACCCTAGAAAGTCTGAATATGCCCATGCCCACTATAATGTAGAAGGGATGGTTGTGCTCCATGTCCCCCAGTAGAAGGTCTTCATCTATGAAAGTGATTCCCTGGGCTTCTCTTAAATAATGTACCTCCACTCCAACATCGGTCAGCTGAGTTAAGCATATCTCTGGATCAAGAAGAGCCTTGATTAATGATTCCCTCATCTATTTGGATAAGACAAGAGCATCATATATGCTTAACTTAGATGGAAACTTTCTTAAGTGAGAGAGGACAATGTAATCCACTTTGGGTTGATCCTCCACAAGCATATCCATGGGTGGAGCATCCTGTGGAGGGACTTCTTGATCATAAAAACCAATGACTTGGTTCCCCTTATCTTGAGGTGTTGCCTTAGGAAGTAGAACCTTGCCACTACAGAGGTTGACTTCGGTGATCTCTTATGGTAGGTTAGTGGAAGATTCTACCTACTCGTCAAGCTCACCTGCAGCTTCTCTTATGAGACCCTTAGAATCAGATGATTCCAAGTCTATCTCAAGAGGTGAACTTGTATTATTCGGAGAAGAAAATCCAACTCTGAATCAGAAAGAGGAAAATCAGAGTTATTATAATTATTATTTAGACTTGGAGAGTTTTCTAAAAGAGTAGAGTTAGACAACCCATCAGAAGTGACACAAATGTAATTCAAGCTAGCTTTATTTCTGATTTCTTAGATTTTGAAGGAGGTACATAGTAGAAATATAGTAAAGTAAGAGGGGTGAGGGATTTGATTCCCTCATTCGCCGATACAAGATGTCTACTGGAAGAAGAGCTAGCTGAAGTAGAAGTTTCAGCTGATGTAGTAACTGCAATGGTGGAATGGAGGCTAGGCTTGGTCAGTGGTTGTGCTACTTGTCTATCCCGAGATAAGATGGGCTCTGAGCTCCCTTTCCCCAATTGTCTTTTTTGGCAACCCGCAAACCTTCCTTGATGTTGAGGTCTGAGTCAGCCTGTGCACCGCAAGGAAAGTTTCTTGATTTTGATACAATCTTTTAGAGGTTCTGATAAGAAGATATCCCAACCTTCTTAGTTTTGAGAGGATCAAGTATCCCCAAAGATTACCCTAATAGAACTGGATGGTTGTTCCACAAGGTATTCCTTTGGGATACCTATGGTGCCCTTGTAGCTATGCCAAGGCACCCTTGAATGTAAATCAATCCTCCAAAACATGGCCTAGCATGTGGTGGTAGGGCATAAGTTAGATCATTGCTCTTGCCCACTTCTTCCGCCATCTAGGCTCTGGTTGAAAATCAAGTTTCTTTAAGAGATTCTTAAAAAATTTTCTGATTACCTCTTAAATGAATAATGTTTGTTTAGTTTATCCAAAATAGTGGATGGTAGCTACTTACGGTATGTGTACCGTCAGCGTGTATGGCTAAGGAGGAGGTGGAGAAGATCACTGGTGGCCAATAGGATCCCTGTGGTAGTAGGAGGTGGAAGTGATAGCTGTGGAGCTCGAGGTCTCTCATGCTGATCTCTAGTCGGCTGCTTCCTCTTTCTAACATTGCTATTACCCCTGACTTCTTCTCATAAGCTTTATGTGGCTTTGGCTTTGATGATTAATTTGAAAAAGGCAACTATTTGACTTCTCCTTGTAAGCTAGCCACCTTGTTGATTAGCTTCTCAAATGTCTTGATGGTAAAACCTTTGAGCATGAAGGCGACCGGGCCATGAATATTCTTTAGTAGAATTTTGATGGCATGCTATTTAGATAGTTGTGGTTCATATTTTATACTAAAATTGCACCATCTGAGAATATATTCAATGAGGGACTCACCAAGGTGTTGTTGAGCCACAACGAGATCGCCTACAGTCACCCTTTGCTGAGCTCTAGCAAATCTCTTAATGAAGAGTTGCTCCAACTCAACAAAAGTCTTCACTAAACTGTTGGGGAGTTCAACATACCAATCAAAGGCTATGCTTGCTAAGCTGATGACAAAATGATGGAATAATAATGCATCACTTCCACCAGTATTGCAATAGTTAGCTCTGAAGTGCGCTATGTGCTACCGTGTGTTCCCGTTGCCATCAAAGTTCTTGAAAGAAGGTGGCATGAAACCCTTAGGATACTGGATGGCATCAAATTCCTCTGGGTAGGTTCTACCCTTTGAAACTGATGATCCTCCTCGGGTTCATGCCAATACTTCTCTCACCTGCTGCTCAACCATGAGTTTAAAGTTCATTTCTTGTACGGATGTACTATCCACTACCTTCCTATGTGGTGCTCGCCTACTGGAGGTGAACTCTTGGTTTGAAGGATGCACTGTCGGGGCTTGGTTCTAAAGTGCCAAAACTATTGTTAGCAACTCTTCAAGCCTCTTCCCATCCATCTATTTGTTCATTCTTCTTTTAATTAAGGAGGTGGGTCAATGAGTTGTATCCTTCACCACCACAATACCTTCCAAACTAGATCTGAGGAGGGAACCCCTGGTGTCTACCATGTGTACTCCTCCTGAATCCTCCAATAGATCATCTTCATTAGGATCAAAACTTACCTTCTCATCCTCTAGATAAGACCATGAATCCTCTAGAATTTTCTTCTTCTTAACTAGATACTAAGCTACAATGTCATCTAGGGATTGATCCAACTGAACAGGTACAAAAGATTGAGGCTGATCGGTGGTAGGATCACTGTAATGAATAGAGAGACATCTAACCTCCCCTGTTGTTGGAGAACTAATCTTGTGAAGACTATGCTCACTAAAGGATAAATGCTCCTAACTGTCACTAGATCTGGGTGGAGTGGTACTCCTAGGAGTATCTATGTCCATAGGGGCAACTGAAATGTCTTCTCCTCCCCATCTATTTTCTCCATACCTATGGTGGTGGTGGGATGGCACAACTAATGCTCAGGTTGCCATTCCCTCTTCACCACACCAGGGTGGCAGCAGAGAGCTCCCCTCCTTAGTGTGTAGATGGAATGGGATCTCTGTCATGACACAGGGGGGCTCTCTTTTCCATGGATGCAACCTTCATGGCTTTTATTGGAACTATGGATGATGGAACTTATACCGGAGATGGTGGGCATGGAGTAGAGTGGTGTGACGGAGGTACCATTGACTCTCTCTATGTAGGAGCTCCTCTCTTATGGTGGGTCATACCTATTAGTAGAATGCTATCGATGATCATGGAGTAGCGATCGGGAAGTCCACGAGGGCAAAGGCACCACTATCCGCACATGTCTCTCTCTCTGCTAATAATCTATACTAATATCTGGGCCTCCTTGGCCCACTCCCATCTGATATGCTCCCCTACACTGTGAGGGATGACAAAACGTAAATCAAATTAATCCTTAGACTCTGATCATCTATAAGCTTTGACAACTCAATGCAGAATTGATCTAAGGTCACGACCTCCTCCCATATTGATATTCAAAATGAACTACAAAGGTGAAACGAGATCCTCCTAATGTCTTCCTCTCCATCAAACCAGAGAGGGGGTGAAACTTGTTCTCTGTGATAAGAGGAGAGACACTATCCTAGGTAACTCCCCATGACGGAAACCGCCTAGCTCAAGGCTGTAGTGATGCCGCTTGATCTTGTGGCACAGTGGTCCACTGGGAGGAGTGATGAGAACTAGACCCTACCTCATGTGGGGAGATTATCACTAAGATAGGGTATCCTTCCCTTGGAAGGATCCAAAGTGGGTGCACTGCATCGGGAAGAAATGGGAACCACTGAGTGCACTGGAACTGGAACTGTAACTACTATGGAATGGCCATAACCTTCCTCTTGGAGGGAAACTCAGTCGACGATCTCAACTGGATGACCTGTCACCACACTGCTATGTTGTGAGGGTGGTCCCCTCACAAGTGATCCTAGACCACTCGAAACCTCAGCTAAAATGAATGAGGTGGGTAAAGTGTGTCTGTGGGAGGCTAGCCTGATCGAATGCCAAATCCATACCAAAAGGAAAAATAAACACATACTTCTAGGCTGCCATTTAAACTCAACTGAAACTGACTGAAACTGGGTTGAACTTCTACAATTTTAGAAAATAAACCCGAATTAGATTTCTTGCTTTAATTTTTTTTTTTTTAGAATTTGAACCCGCACTCAATAATTTGAATATGTTAAGTGGGGCTCTTTGATTTTGGAGAGAGACTTTGAGTTTATAATTGGAAAAGAGATTTTTGAATGTAGAATTCACTTTCAATAAATTTGTGTATGTTGAAAATTTGTTCAAATATTTTTGGAGAGATTGATGCTTCCATAGGTTCATATTTGAATTTGATTTTTGATTGTTTGGGGACCCTTCATTTAACAAATTTGAGTATGTTAAATTAAAGGGGCAATTGATTTTGTTTTGATTTGTGATTTTGGAATTTACTCACTTAGCAAATTTAGGTTTGCTAGGTGAGGTGTTTGAAAATAATTTTCTTCTTTTGTTTGCTTATTTGTGAGTTATGTGTGAATTTAAAAATAGAATCTTTACTTAGTAAATTTGGGTATGCTAAATGAAGAATCCAAATGTTTTGTTATTTTTGATGACTTTTGGAAAGCGAATTCTTCACTTAGCAAATTTAGGTATGCTAAATAAAAGAAATCCAAATGTGTTTTGTTTTGATGATTTTGAAAAGAGGATTCTTAGCAACTTTAGGTATGCTAAAGAAAGGATCTATGTGATTTGTGATTTTATTTTAATTTTTTTGAAAAGAGGATTCTTTACTTAGCAAATTTAGGTATGTTAAATAAAGGATCCAGGTGTGTTTTGATTTTTATTTTGAAAAGAGGATTCTTTACTTAGCAAATTTAGGTATGCTAAATAAAGTAGATCGTGTGTTTTGATTTTGATTTTGAAAAGAGGATTTTACTTAGCTAATTTAGGTATGCTAAATAAAGGATCCATGTGTGTTTTGATTTTTTTGATTTTGACAAGAGGATTCTTTACGTAGCAAATTCAGGTATGCTAAATAAAGGATCCATGTGTGTTTGATTTTGATTTTGAAAAGAGGATTCTTTACTTAGCAAATTTAGGTATGCTAAATAAAGGATTGTGTTTTGATGTTTGATTTTGAAAAGAGGATACTTTACTTAGCTTTTAGGTATGCTAAATAAAGGATCCATGTGTTTTGATTTTGATTTTGAGAGGATTCTTTACTTAGCAAATTGTATGCTAAATAAAGGATCCATGTGTTTTGATTTCTTGATTTTGAACTTTTGAAAATGAGAACTTTACTTAGAAAATTTTTGTATGCTAAATAAGGTTCAAATGTGTTTTTGATTTTGATGTTTTGATTTTTGAAAAGAGGATTTTCACTTAGCAAATTTGGGAATGCTAAATGAAGAATCCAACTGTGTTTTATTTTTTTGTGATTTTGATTTTGAAAAGAGGATCTCCACTTAGCATGCTAAATGAAGGATCCAAATGTTGTTTGATTTTTGATTTCGAAAAGAGGATCTTCATTTAGCAAATTTGGGTATGCTAAATGAGGGATCCTAACGTGTTTTGATTTTTTATTTTTTATTTTTTTTTGAAAAGGGATCTTCACTTAGCAAATTTAGGTATGATAAATGAACGATCCAAATGTGTATCATGTTTTGATGTTTTGCTTTTTTGAAAAGAGCATCTTCACTTAGAAAATTTGGGTATGCTAAATGAAGAATTCAAGTGTGTTTGATTTTGTGATTTTGATTTTGAAAAGAGGATCCTCATTTAGCAAATTTTGGTATGCTAAATGAAAGATCCAAATGTTGTTTGATTTTTGATTTTGAAAAGAGAATCTTCATTTAGCAAATTTGGGTATGCTAAATGAGGGATCCAAATGTGTTTTGATTTTTGAAGTGTTGATTTTTTTGAAAAGAGGATCATCACTTAGAAAATTTTTTTATGATAAATGAAAGATCCAAATGTGTTTCATGTTTTGAAAAGATGAATATTGATTTTATTTTTGATAAGATGATTGCTGATTTTAATTTAAGAAGATGATTCATTTTGAAAAGATGATTGTTGATTTTATTTTGAAAATGAAATTCAATAAATTGAATGAAGTTGTTCATTTGTGATTTTGGAAAATATGATTTTGGATTTTATTTTTGAAAAGATGATTGTTGATTTTTTTTTGAAAATGACATATTCATTCAATAAATTGAATGAGGATGTTCATTTATGCTTTTTGAAAATATGAAAATTTGGATTTTTTTTTGAAAAAGATGATTGTTGATTTTGTTTTAAAAATGAAATCTTCATTCAATAAATTGAATGAGGTGTTCATTGGTGCTTTTGGAAAATATGATTTTGGATTTTATTTTTGAAAAGATGATTGTTGATTTTATTTTGAAAATAAAATTTTCATTTAATAAATTGAATGATGATGTTCATTTGTGCTTTTGGAAAATATGATTTTGGATTTTATTTTTGGAAAGATGATTGTTGATTTTGATTTTTTTGAAAAGATCCTACATTTAACAATCATGAAGATTAGATGAGGTTGATTTATGAAAATTTTTGTGCAAACATTTTATTATGTGCATTTTGAAAAAGTTCTTTTCAAAAATTGATGTTTTTATAAAGAATTTATTTTTCTTTATTTTTGGAATGAACCTTGCCTTACCATAGAAATGGTAAGAAGGAAGTTTTTAGTAATTTATTTTTATTAAATTTTTATTTTCACCTAATGGGGAACCTAATAGGGGTTTTAAGACCTACACGGAGTGAGGTCCTAAACCCTAAAGGATGTTGGCTAGCTTAGCTTAAGGATGAAATAAACTAAGTGCCAACGGAAAAGAAGGATAGCCTCGGATTCATATAAAATACAAACTCACTAATGATACTTGGAGACAACGATCATTTCCCAAAGATGGAGAGAGGAACCATCCCCAGCAGAGTCGCCAAGAAAATTTGTAGTGAATTTTTATCTTTATCTTCATCTAAAAAATGAATTAAATGAAGACAAAAATAAAACTCCTCTTTTTATTGGACACCATGTAGATCCGAAGATGTTTTTATTAGGGTGATCATGTATGACATTGAGGAATGATGTACTATCTCGAGAGATAGATGTCACCATCCTACAATGGACCTAATCACCTTAATAAGGACTCATAAGGATGATGGGTCTTCATATGTACTAGAGATTCTTCCCCTACTTTACATGAAAAAGTAAAGCAAGGTTTATTTTAGACTGGGTTCGTTAAGTTCCCTATGGAGGCAAAGCCCCATAGTTAATTACATCTTAATGAATGAGATTCCTTAAGAATACTCTCAATTAAGGTAAATGTTCATTATCTCTAATGATTTCAAAGATAAGACTATCAATAAATTAGTTATTTTGGAAGATCAAGTGGGATTGATCAAGAGGAGGGAGTTATTATCGAAACTAAAGGGAGATATGTAGGGGATGGTTATGATTATGAAGCTTAGTAAGCATCCCAAATTATAGTATGGTTGGGCTTATTTTTGAATTTGAAGAGAATTATTTGTTTGAATTTTATTCTATTCTTTACTTCCATGATACAAGATCATGGAAATGCCTAAGAAGGTGAGGATTTATGCTTGAGCCAGGGAAACAACCACCTCAAAACCTAAATCTAGGGAGCTTTGGGGCCAAAGCATGACCTAAATCTAAGGCAAAATGGGTATTGTTTACCTCCATAAGAGAGGATAAATCACCGAGTTGGACTTACAACCACTGGGGTGGCCTCCAACTAACTCCTCCTACGATTTTAAATACATGTAGGCAGATCATATAATTTTTCAAGATAGTTATGCTGTTGTTTATTTAGAAAGAGAGAAACACACCCCTAAGAAACTAGATCATTTAGGGCATGATTAATGACTTAAATCTAATGCATATTTTTATTATGTTTATTTTATTTTTTTTGATAATTGATTTGACACATGCTATGGGATTCATATGCCTAATGCATGAGAAATTGGTTATGGGCCAAAATTAGCAAGAAGGAGGTGTGTTTCCACCATGGCTCTCAAACATCAAGCCAAGTTCCCTGGCAAAGGTTGAAGCCTCCATAAGCAAGAGTGAAGCAAGATGCTTTTATGCGAAAAATACACAACATCCAGCTAAGGGGTTGCTAAGTCTTTTATCTTAATTTATAACTTAGACTTTAGGTGAGGTTATGAGTTGTTAATTTTTAATTTTGAGTTGATTAATTTGATAGAAAATTTATTTTTCTCTAGGAACCTAATTGCATCCACGCCATTCATCAAAGCAAGGAAGAAACTAGAAAAATTATACCATCTTAATGCACAAGCTAAACAAACATTAAATAATTTTATAAAGTTAAAGCAAAAGAATAAAAGGCCTTTGTGGTCGACCCACCACAAACCAAAAGAAATTGTGAGCTCTACCCTTATACAACTGGATTACAAATGAATAATTACAATTTAGAAGGAATTCATGTTATGGGGTCTTCATTCTTCATTTTCATTTCTTCATTTCTTCTTTCTTTCGATTCTTCTTCTTTCTTCTTCTTCTTTTGGTTGGTTGAATGTGTTTGTTAAAGGTTTCACATAGTACATAAGACATAGTCTTATGACCAATGTTCATCCTAATCCCCATAACATTCATTCCAAATCTTAATTGCAAAATTACATGAAAATGGAAAAGTAAATCTAACTAAAACCTACAAAATAGAGATTAGCTAAGCAAACCACATAATCCCAAGCAAATAAATTGGACTTATCACCCCACACATGGTTAACCAAGTCCACCTAGTTTATTTGGATTATGCTTGGGGTATAAACAATCATTTTATATTTTATTGTAACACCCCTTAAGCACAATCCCATAGAAGATAATGAATACTAAGATCATCCTATCATCCATACGATACACCCTAACATACAAACTAAAACATTACATCACAAAGAAAAATTAGGCATTAAACCATGCACCGCTTTAACATAGGACTAGAAATTGTGACTTAGGTTATGTTTGCTAAAGGTTTTACATGGTACATAAGACATAGTATTATGACCAATGTTCATTCTAATCCCCCATAACATTCATTCTGAATCTTAATTGCAAAAATTATATGAAAATGGAAAAAGAAAATCTAACTAAAACCTACAAAACATAGATTAGCTAAGCAAACCACATAATCCCAAGCATATATATATAAATAAATTGGACTTATCACCCCACACATGGGTAACCAAGTCCACCTAGCCTATTTTTGGATTATTCTTAGGGGTATAAGTAACCTGCACAGTAAAAATTATTTATATTTTTATTACAACACCTTAAGCACAATCCCCATAAGATATTGATTAGACTAAGATCATCCTATCATCCAGCCTACACACACACCTAACATACAAACTAAATTACATCATAAAGCAAAATCGTGCATTAAACCATGCATCGCCTTAACATAGGACTAGAAATTATGACTTAGCCTAATGTGTGTGCCATTTAAGGCTTATGTGATATGTCTTAGCTAGGCATTAAAGTTGAAGTTTTCTAAGTGTGAAAGATTCAACTTAGAGGGTGATTTTATTTAAGTGATTTAGTTGATTTGTTAATTTTATTTGATGATTTAATTTGGTTTGAATGAACCTACACTTAATTACTAAGTGTTGTAAAGAGAGAAAAAGATAAGAGAACTTCTCTTTCCTCCCTACCTTAAGCAATTTCTAAGGTAGTTTTATTAGTAATTTTTCTTTAGTGAATGTTTTATTATATGGTTTAATTCATCTTAAGTTTAGATTTACTCTAAATAAACCTATTCAATAAGAAAGACACTTTAGGATTAATTAATGTGAATTACTATCACAAAATACATAACCATTTATTTCTTTCCAACATGTGTATCACATGAATGCATTTTAAGCATATCTATACAAGCAATGCAAATATTTATCATTAATTATGAATGTTAAGAGATGTTGCTTATGGAAATTTGGATGCTTCATGATGCATGATTTTGTTAAATAGAAGAGGGACTTTTATCCATTAATCAAATGCACATTTACATGTATGAAAGACATAAGTGAGTATGACACCATTGTTTTCTACAATAGGGTATAAGGTACAAGACATTCTGAGACCATAACCCTGGATGTCTGTGATTAATATACCACTTTTCTTAAATACATATAAAGAAATGAATAGAAAAGAATATGTTGACCTCACTTGGAGTGAGCTCTTAACATCTCTCTTAGACTTAGGACTCTTCTAGACACTAAGATTTTCTTAGTCATAAGACACATATAGTGATTAGATGAACACCTAACCTAAGCCTAGACTTAGAAGTGTTAATCAAGATTAGGTTTAAGAAATTACCTATCCCATAGCCCAAATCTAATCTAGATACACTTTCTCAAATTAAACCACTCAATTCTCAAATCAAACCTCAAATCCAAATTCAAATTCTAAATCTAATTTCAAAATTTGACTCCAAATGATTGAAACCCAAAATCAAATTCAAATCCTAAACCCTTCCAAGCCATATGAACCATATTCATGTTAGCCAAATATTTCCTTAAATCAAATCAAACTCAATTGATCTCTTCATAAATGAATTATTCCTTCATTTATATTCACAAATATAAATAAAAAATTCAAATTCAAATGACCAAAACCATATTGAAAATCAAATCCAAACTCAATTTAAACCCTTTCTTTGGACTTAGCAAATTCTATCCATTAAGTCAAAACCAACGAATTTTCTCTTGAATCAATCATTTATTCAATTATTTACCCAAATGTAAATGAAACCTATAATTATCAAATCAAATCAAACTAATTGACCCACTTAGTGCAATTTGACCTAAAGTGACCTAAAGGACTCATTTGAGCCAACTTCTAATCCAACCCAAATTGGATTGAACCAAGCTCACCAAAATCTTCCACCATGATTTTGATCACTCTAGGATGATCAATTGCAACCAATTGGGCCAAACCAAGCCCAATTGGCCATTTGATCCAAAGACCCAAATTGGCCTAAAGAACCAAATCGGCCAAATCATGATCTAACCCAAATTGATTGAACCAATGGCTCAATCATTCTAAATTGATTATTGAACTTGACCAAAGTAATAATTGAACTCAATTTGATCAATTGAGCCCAATCAACTTGACCCAACTTAGCCCAAATTTTAAAGGGTCAATTTGGCCTAAATCAAAATTAAATCCAAATTAATTCAAACCAAAGACCACATTCATCTTCAATGAGTTAATTGAACATGAATCAACCCATAAACCAAGTTAATTTGGACAATTTTGGTCAAATGGGTCAATTAAAAAATGACCCATATGACCTAAATTGGGCCAAATCCCTTGAAACCAAGCCAAAACCCATTAGGGGCTGATCAAATCCGACCCAAACTCATTTGGGATCAGCCCAAAATAAACCCAACCCATTTTAAATCCCTCATGAACCAACCCCCACATAGGATTCCACCTAACCCCATTTAATTCCCCCATCACATGCACTTAACCCCTCATCACATGGCACCAATATTCCAATTAAACAAATTTCATCATGAAGCAAGAGAGGACTTTGGAGCAAAATCCAAAGTCCTCAATCAATCTAGACCCATCCCTAACCACCCCAACAAGATGGCATTCAATTTGGAGCCAAAATGATTCAAACTATTTTTATCCATTATAAAGGAGAGGGAAATGAGACTTGAGCTCTCTTGCTCCCATCATCACTCAGCCCCCCAAAGCTCCCCAAAGCCAAAAGTAACCCATTCCCCACTGCTTAGCTTTTTAGCTCAAATCATAAAAATTTGCTCTTGGCGCGACGAACATCGGAGAAGGAGGCGTTAAGAGAAACAAGGGCTAAAGTTTACTTTGAAGCTTCACACACACATAGAAGCTCTCGGATCTTCACCGCCACCGAAATCATCCCGTGAGGTAACTTTTGCCAAACCGTAGTACTTGGGATTTTGCATATATTAAATTTCGATTCTAGGAATTTCCTTTAGAAAATCCAGTTTTATTTTAAATCATCCCAAATAGGAAATTTTTTTGAATCGACGAAACGTCCATTTGGACAAGTTTTGGCTTAGAAACTTTCATTTTTCCAAAATACCCTGAAACACTGTTCACCGCCGGCGGTTCAGCGTCCGATCCGCAGGGATTGACGGCTCGATCGCGTGATCGCGCGATCCGCCTTCAGATCGCGATGCGATCTAGACCGTCCGATCGCGCGGTTTGCGCGATCGGACGGCTCAGATCATGCGATCCGAGCTTTGGATCACCTGAAATGATCTGGACCGTCCGATTGTGCGTGGTTTGCGCGGACGACTGATCGCCGATCGCACGATCCTGACCTCTGGATCACGCGATTTGATCTAGACTGTCTGATCTATGATCGAACGGTCCAGAGAAAGGAGCGGGTCGCTGTCTTTCCCGCCCAAACCGCGTATTAATAATAAATAATAATAATAATAATTTAAATCATCCGAAACTTCAAAATTCATAAAAATAAAATACTTAACCAAAAAATTATAAACAAGGGCTCGTTGGATTTGTCTATCCGAGAGAATCCAACAAACCTAAAATATTCAAAAGTTATGTAGTATTCTGAGCGTAATTTAAGTTTTAGTGAAAATCATATTTTATTAATTAAGCCAAAAATATAGGTTATATTAAGTTGAAATTTTTAGATATTGAACTTAATGTTATAACACACAGTAAAAATTTAAAGTTAAAATCACTTTTGTATTGGTAGATATTAAATTTTAAATTCAGATTATCAATTTTGATAAAAATTAAATACAAATTCAGAAATTTACAAAATCTTCAAGATAACCTAAATCACTTTAATCGACATCTAAGACTCTTAAAAAAAAAATGATTCTATCTTAATCTTAAAAAACCCAAATAAACACTTAAGATTAGAGTTTAATAACTAAAAAGTTAATTAAAATATAATCTAAAAAAAAAAAAAACCCAAATATTAAATAAAAAAAATAAAAAAAAATAATAATAATAATAATAATAATAATAAATGATCAAATTGAATAAAATTCATTAAACCATTAATCAAACTTTAAATCAAAAATATCATCTTTAAGGAGATTAAATTAAATATGATTAAATCATTTAAGTTAATAAAACTAAATTAAATGATTAAATCTTAAATCAAACTCAAAATCAACAAACTTAGAAAACTTTAATAATTTTACTAATCAATTAAACTAAATAAAATTAAAGTAAACTTAATTAACATATGATTAAATCACATCCATTTGGAATGAGATAATTAAATAATCATTAAATATTTCAACCTAATAACTAAATTGATCATGTTAATGAACAAAACAAACATAATAAAATCAAATCAAGTAAATAATCAAATAATCAAACTCAATTAGTCAAACATTTAATTAATGAAAATTCAATAAATTAATCCATCATCTTAATTAATCAAATTAATTTAAGTAAGTCACATTAAAGTTAACTAAAATTAAGCTTAAATCAAACCATAATTAAATTATAATCACATCCTTGAATAAACTAATTTTAATCATATTAAACCAAACTTAATCAAACATAATTAAGATGCAAAACATTAAACATAAATTAAACCTAAATTATTAATTCATTAATCTTTAATTAAATAAACTTTTAATTAATCTAATTACCCTTAATCAAACTTAATTAGTCAACATTTAATTAATAAAATTTAATGAATTAACCCACCATTTTAATTAATCAAATTAATTTAAATAAGTGACATTAAAGCTAAAATTAAGCTTAAATCAAACCCATAATTAAATAATCATACCCTTAATAAATTAATTGTTAATTAAATTAATCATATGAAACCTAAACTTAATTAAACATAATTAAGATGCAATTAAACACTAATCAAAACTTAAATTAAACCAAAATCATTAAGTCATTAATCTCTAATTAAACAAACCTTTAATTAATCTAATAATTTTAATTAACCCATTAATCAAATTTAATTAATCAAACATCTAATTAATGCAAACTTAATAAATTAATCCATTATCTTAATAAACCAAATTTAACTTTATAAATCAAAAGTTAAAATAAAATTAAATACTTAACTAATCTACTAATTAATTTAATCACATTTATTAAATAAATTAAATAAATAAATTAAATTAATCACATTAAACTTAAGCTTAATCAAACATAAAAAAATAATTAAATGATAATCAAACCCTAATTTAAACTTAATCAAATTACATCATTAACTCAAATAAACATGAAATTAAATCAAAAGTTAAACAAATCTTTATTTAATTTAATCATCTTAAACAAACTAATTAAGTTATCAATTACATTAAACAAAAATCAAAAAAACAAAATTAAATACTAATCAAAACATAAATCAAACCAAAACCATTAAGTCATTAATTGCATCATTTGTCTAAACAAATATAAAAAAAAAAATTAAACAAACCTTTATAATTAACATAAATACACTTATTAATTAAACAAATCACATAATCACATTGAACCAAGCAAACCATAAGACCAATAAAGCTAAGAAAATCAAATTGAATCAAATTAAGCTAAATCAAGAAAGATTCTCATCAATTTAATATAGAATCAAATCAAATCTCATTCAACCTAAATTAAAAAAATGAACAATTAACTATCCAATATATGAAATCAAAATGCAAACCAAACTTGATGAAGACAAATGGATGTGATTAAAAATATGATCCCAAATTACAAAGAATTAAACCCAATTAGAATCAAAAAATAAATCAATTAATCTAATCCAATTAAACTACAAATAAATGAATAAATTAAATAAACATAAAGTTAAATCACATAACCATGATCAAAGAAAGAATTAAATATTTAAAGGATATTGAATTATCAAGATGCAATTAAACTAAAATATCTAATAAAAAAATCAATTAATCAAATACTTAAATAAACTCAAATTCTAAATTCTAAATCAAGGAATTACACAAGTTCAAATGGGCTAATCAAGATATAAGGACCTTAGTTAGATTCTTAGAATTAGGATGTAGAATAGGTGAGTCTACGATGGAATTCATCCTACTTCATTCTTGAGAACCTAAATATCATTTAAACCAAATAAAATTGAAATAAAAATGAAAAGCAAATCATTAAATCATTTAGATTGAAATCACCCAAAGGTAAAATTTAAATTCAAACTTCAAATTGGAACTTAAACTAAAGAAGTCTAGTCTTCGCTACACAAGCCTTAAGCACACATTAGAATACTAAGTCACCACTTCTAGTGCTAAGTTAGTATGTATGATGTTGTGTTTGTTTTGATGTGTAATGTTTTAGACTGATGTTAGGGTATGTTTAGATGGATGTTATATTAGCCTAATCATATTTTTCTATGCTTAAGGGCCGTAATAAAAAATATATACATGCTTTTATCGGTTTTAGCTTAAGTGTAAATAACCCATGTTAGACAGGGACTTGGTTACCCATGTGTGGGTGCTAAGTCCAAATTATTCATATCTTGTTGTATGGTATGTTTTAGCTAACATTTATTTTGCGTGTGTAGCTAGATTTACTTTTTCCTATTTTGATGTAATTTTGCATTAGAATTAGGATTAGTATGGGGATTAGGATGAGGAGGCTTAGTCTGGGTGGATGCCTTTGGAGTAAATCAAATCAAAAGAAAGAAAGAAGATGAAGAAATGAAGAAATGAAGAAAAGAAGACCCCATAGCATATATATTATTTTTGTAATCCGGGTTGTATAGAGCTCTACACCCATCTTTTCTTTTCTCTTTCTGTAGTACAAGAACCCGACACTGCCTTTTATTCTTTTATGGTAGTCTATAAAATTATTTGATGTTGTGTTTAGATTAGCATTAACATGCTTTTCATAGTTTGTTTATGATTGATGCTTGAATGTGTGGCTATGCGTAGGCTCTTAGGATAAAATTAATTTTTCTACCCCAATTAATAACTCATAACTAAAATTTTAAAACAACTCATAACCTCACATAAAAGCTTAGAATTAAATCAAGATAATAAAATTTTTAGCAACCCCTTAGTTGGATGGATGAATGTATAATATCATGCATGTCATATTCTTCCACTCTTGTTAAGAGGGGGCTTCCATCCTTGCCAGAGAATCAAGGCTTAACCTATGAGAGCCTTTGGTGGAAGACACCCCTTTCTCTCTTGATTTGGCCCATAATCAAATTCTCATGCATTTAGGCATACAAAATCCCATAGCCTGTGTCAAAATAAAAAGTCCAAAAGAATCAAATAAATTTGATAAAATTTGCATTAGATTAAGTCATGGATTCATACCACTCATGCTCTAGTCTCTTAGGGAGTGAGTCTAAGGACTTAGTTTCTCTAAATGAACAACAACCTAGCCATCTTGCAAAAGCATAAGACTTGCCTACATGGATTTAAAGCAGGAGGAGTTAGTCGCCACTCCACGATAATAAGTCCAGGTGGTTTATTCTCTCTTGTAGAGGTAAACCATATACCCATTTTTGCCTTAGATTTAGGTTGTGCCTTTGTTTTGTACCAAGGCTCCTTAGTTTAAGAATCTGAGATAGTTGTTTCCTTCAAGCTACATGCATAAATCCTCACCTCTTAGGAATTTCCACAATCTTATGTTATGGAATTATAAGCCCTAGCAATCTAATAAAATGTCAACTCAAATAATTAACTCTCTTCAATTTCAAAATATAAAGCCCAATTATATGTAGATTGGAATGCTCACTAGCTTTAGTATCATGAGCATTTCCTACTTTCTCTCTTTGGATTCCAAAATAAGTCTTCTCCTTGATCTATCCCATTTGATTTTCTAAAATAGCCAATCCTTTGATAGTCTTAACCTTGAAATCTTTGGAGACTCTAATTATCTACTTTTCGAGAGTATTCTTAAGAAATTCTCATTTCTTAGATGTAATTAACTATGGGGCTTGCCTCCATAGGAACTTAATGAACCCGCTTAAAATAAACCCTACTTTACTTTTCCATGTAAAGTAGGGAAAGATCTCTGGTATATTCAAGACCCATCATGCCTAGAGTCCTTAGTGATTAGGTCCATTATAGGTGGTGATTTCTATCTGAGATAGTACATCATTCCTTAATGTCGCATCATCACTTCAATAAGTACCCCTAAGATCTGCGGTGTCCCACACCCCAAAAAAATAAACACCACAGATTTTTCTGACGACTCTGTTGGGGAGGGTTCCTCTCTCCATCTTTAATAGAATTATTGTCTCCAAGCATCGATAGTGAACTTATATATATAGGCCGAGACTATCATTCTTTTTGGCACTTAGCTTATTTCATCCTTAAGCAAAGCTAGCCAACATCCTTTTTTTTAGGACTCACACCTGTAGGTCTTAAAATCCTATCCCCCCCAATTAAAAAAATAAATAAAAAAAAAATAATGGAAAATAACCAAATATAAAATTTTGAACCTCTTACCACTAGCTTGGTGAAGTAAAGTTCATCTCATGCTTAACAAAATTTCAATAAAATCCAAAGTAAAATAAAACATCTTTAAAAAAAATAAATAAATAAAGTCCTTTCAAAATAAAATAATATGAACCTCCATTTAACATAATCCAATTTGTTAAAGGGAGATTCTCTCTTTAAAATCAAGATTAAACAAAAAAAAAAAATCATTTCTCAAAAAAAAAAAAAAAAAAATAAATAAATAAATAAATCCCTTTCAAAATAAAATTAATTGAACCCCAACAAACTCAAATTTGTTAAGTGAAGGTTCATTTTTCAAAATCAAAATTAAATCAAATAAAACCTTTTCTTCAAAATAAATATCAAAACTCTTTTTCTTTTAAACAAAATTAACCAATTTCATTTAACATACTCAAATTGTTAAATAATAGTTCTCTTTCAAAATCAAAATCAAACAACGCCAAACAAAACAAAACAAAATTCCTAAATTTTGAACTTACCATCATTTGGAAAGTAAAGTTCCAAAATTTCTTAAGTCTCGTCAAAGAGCTTTGAACCTACATCATATCAACATTTGACAAATGAGGTTCCAAGAAATTCTCTTCAAAATCTCTCCAAATTGAGATCTAATTATTTGAACCCCTTTATCATATTCCAAATTTGATGAGTGTGGGTTCAAATTCTTTAAATTCATCAAAAAATGTGTGAATCAAATTTGACATGGAGCTTGAAAACCTTAAGATGACTTGTGATAATGTAATATTCATTATTGGTCACAAAGTTATGAATCATAAAAACTTTATGATGAAATTCAACTTAAAACCAAGATATGGATTTTCACCCTAAGGAGAAAGGCCATAAAGATTCCTTGAGGCCAAGAATGAAATTGACAAGGATGTTGAGTATGTCTTATTTATTCCAGATAAGTATGACTCAAATGACTTGAATCCTAATTCCCAAAAGAAGACAACTCTCAAAATATTGATCGTAATCCATAAAATAGCAGTACTGATGGACTTTATGCTTTAATGATTCCAACTCGGGTAGAAATGCCCTCATTCTATACTTTCATGGTGTCACTATCGATAAAGAGTTAGAATCATCAAATTTCAAAGGTCTAATGGGATAAACTTTGAAAAAAAAAAAAAAAGAAGAAAAAAAAAAGAAAAAAAAAAAGAAAAAAAGAGAGAGAGAGTAGGTAGACATCAATTCTACCTCTCTCAAGATATCACGAAGTCAATTATTACTGGCGGTCCTACCACTTTGATCAACACCATAGGAAGAAGCAAACCAGTCGTTTGAAATAATCAAATTCTAAATCCTTCTTAAGATACACTTCACAATCCAAAATAAGGGGTCAAACTTCGAAGGTTAATCTTAATGTCCTAGACTATCTTGGAAGGTTGCCCACTAAGCTAAGTAATAAGTGCACTCTCACATTCTCTAAGGAGGTAGAAAAAATTTTTGATTCTTTCTTGCTTAGTTAGCAACCTCCTCAAGTCATATTCATACATAGAATATCCTATGAAAAAAAAAAAAAAAATGACAAGCAATCTCCTCAGATACAATATAGACAAAGACTCAAAAAAAAAAAAAAGGAGAAAGAAAAAAAAAGAAAGAGAAGAAAAAAAAAGAAATAAAACACCAACAATACATATTGATTTAAAATCAAAAAAAAAAAAAATCATATGTACTAGGTGCAAATTCAAAAAAAAAAGGAGAAAAAAAAGAAGTAAAGCATAATAATATTGATTTAGAATCAAAAAAAAAAATCATATGTATGAGGTGTAAATTCAAAAAAAAAAAGAGAAAATAATACATGAGTTAAATTTTGAGTCAAATTTTGACAAATCTCTAGAGTTAGATTGCAAAAAAAAAAAGACTAGAAACTTAGTAGGTATGTGAGCACATTGACTCAATTTTACTATCTCATGATATTATTATAGGATTGGAAGTTAAGAGTTGCTCTAACCTCTAACAAAAAAAATATATACATTATGAGATTTCAAATTTCCACTTCATTTTTCTTTCAAGCTCGAAGAGGATTCAATGCTTGTAGATAGACCTTCAAATGAGGTAATAAAATTACCTTTTGCCTAGTCTACCTACTTTACTCAAACAATGTTGAAGATTTTCAAGTAGAGAATGAGCTCGTGAAAACCACCTCAACATAAAGGAGTCCACCCACCCTCCCAACATTCATATATATGATATGTTAGAAGGAAAATTCAATGACTTGGTTAGGTTACTTTTGTAGTTTAAAGACCCTTTACCTAAGATCATTATAAAGTGCCCAATACATCTCCAAAGGTAGCGGTCTATAAACTCAAAATTGAACCTATTTATTCCTATTTCTAGAAACTTTTGATGAAGAAGAGGATCAAAGTTTGAAGTTAATCTTATTGAAGAAAGATACTACCATGATTTCCCAACATTATTCCTAGTCAAAAGAAGAACATTCAAATCTACACATATGTCAATTTTGAAGATAAGATAGGCATGCGAGAATTCACATTACCTATATCAAATTTAATGGCGAACATAGCCTTTTATACAGTCTCCTCATTCAAAGATGGTCAAATGATGTCGGATGAGAGGTTGTTTACATTTATAATTTCCATCGAATTTACTTATAAGGTCATACCTTTTTAGTCTTAAAATGCTAGCATCACATACCACGCCATGACTCGAATCTTCAACAAACTCATTCATCACCAAGTTGAATGCTTGATGATCTCGTGGTCTAAAGCAAAGAAAAGGAAGATCATCTTTACGATGAGTAGTTGTCTTCGATTAATGATACAACCTAAATATGAATCTCTAAAGTATACAATTGGGATGGCTTTAGGAAGTTTCTAAGGCTTGTAGTAAGCATCATGGGATAACAAAATTGATCTAAAATAGATTAGAGTGATATTAGATATGCAACCTTCAAAAAAAAAAAAAAAAAAAAAAAGAAGAAAAAAAAAAAAAAAGAAAAAAAAAAAAAAAAGAAGAAAAAGAAAAAGAGGAGGTCTCAACATAATTAAAATCATTTCAAAGAAGGTTGTCATATCTAAGATACTTAATATCTCATTTTTTGGTAGGTGTCAATCATTCACTACTTTAACAAAGAAAGTAGATCAAGTTCAAGGATGATAAGTTTCAATACTCATTCCAAAAGCATAAGGTAATATTTCATGACACCTCCTCGTATTGGCCCTCCATTGCCTTAGGCCACTAGTTTAAGGCTATCTCCATTTAGGGTACAACTCTTCTTGTTAAAATTTATCATCAATAATCAAATTATAAAACTCTATGCATCAATTGAAAAGCTTGAAGGTCTTGCAAAAAAAAAGAAGAAGAAGAAGGAAGAGAGACCTCAATTAATCTGAATATAGATGGTTTAAACTCTTTCAAAGTTAGTCTATCTCAAAACTCTTCAAATGAAGATTTTGTTTTGATCATTAAAAGGCCTACTTTGGCACTTCAAAGGATAGAAAGTAGTTTAAACAACTATGATAGGAGAGTGTTTGTATTTCTATGTCAACAAACATTACTTCAAAATCCATTACACTCAAAATCAAAATTTAAATTTGGAGAATAATTCAAGTAATTGGAATGAGAATTTTCTTTCATTCAAATACAAATTAGAGCATAATATTTGAGAAGCCTTGGTGAGTTTCTTTCACTAAGGATGATCAATTACTTTGACTGGGTCTTAAGGATTTTGGAGAAAGAACACCATGCTGGTTGTTCTTGTTCCATTTGCACACATCAAAGAAATTTTTTAAAAGAATTAAAAAAAAAATCAAAAATCAATTCCTTAATGAAGTTATGTTTTCAAATCTACATTGATTGAGTCTAAATTAAAAAAAAAAAATAAATCTACTATCACCCTTCAAAATTCCTCATCAATCTAAACATTCCTTCAAATTTACATAAAAAAGTGCAATATTTATCTCAAGTGCTATTTAGGGTAGGTGTAAGATTCCCTCAGTGGCATCCTATTCCTTCATATCAAGTACAAAACAAATATCTTTATCTCTATTTTGATGTGGGAGCAAGCCCCGTGGCACTCACTCATTATTGCTCTAGTGGGTTAGATTTGTTGCCCAAAGTAACCAATCACCCTAGTGGTCATTTGTTGGAGGATGTGAGTCCCTGCTTTCTTCCTAATTTGATTATTGCAAATAGCGCCTTGTCGGTTTGGTAGTCTTCCGCCCTGCTAGTGAACTACACAGTGTTGGTTTTGTGTAAGAAGATGTGAGTCCCAAGTGCTCTTCTTGAACTAGCCATCATACTCTAGGTCGAGTTTCTTTGAGGTTTAGGTGTAAGAGTCCCAAGTGGCATCCTATTCCTTCATATCAAAACAAACAAACATATCTTTATCTCGCTATTTTGATGTGGGAGCAAGCCCCCACGTGGCACTCACTAGCGCTAGGTCGGGTTGATTTGTTGCCCAAAGCAATCGATCACCCGTGGTCATTTGTTGGAGGATGTGAGTCCCGTGCTTTCTTCTAATTTGACCATTGCAAACCAAATGGCCTTGTTTGTAGTCTTACGCCTTGATAGCTACCTCATGTTGATCTGTTAAGAAGATGTGAGTCAGCTTTCTTCTTGAACTAATCATCATGATCTAACTAGGTCGAAATATATTTGAGGTTTAGGGTAAGTCCCCAGAGGCTCCTTTCCTCTTGACTACGTTTGAGTCGATATAAGTTAGTGGCATTCACTCGATGAGTGGCTCTAGGTCGGATGGCACTGTCGAGCCAGACTATCCCGTCGGTTGCTTTAGAGAGATGTAAGCTACAGCTTTCTTTCTAGGATTGTTTACAAACCGATGTAGGTTGGTTGATGTTCTATCTTGACTCACCCGGTGGGTACACCACTCTTGGAAGATGTAAGTCCAGCGCTTTCTCCATGAGTTGGCCAATACCTATGTGATATATGACTAGCCATGTCATTTTCTAGTGTTGGATTGAAGCCCATTGTGGCCCTTCCCTGGATCACGTCCTTTGAGACCCCATTTAGACACTACCATTACTTTTGGATTGAGTCCCCCTTTCGGTAGCCACCCCGTGGTTGGAGAATTTGTTGTGGATGCGATTCTCCTTGGTTCAAAATCAGAGACAGGTCTAGGCGATATAAGCTCCTTCTCAGTTTGATCCCTCATAACCGGTCCATGATAAAACAAATTAAACAAACAAACAAAATATTTGCTTGTGGATTAGAATTCAAGCCCCTGGCCCCTTCCAAGCGCATCCTATCTTTAGAGGCGGTGTCGAAAACTCCCTATAGACTACTGAGTTGAGATAAATCCCCGGGTCGGTACTCACTCCGTAGTCGCCCTTAGGTCGGGTTCAACTTGTTGTGCCACCAATGAGTTACCTGACGGTCGTCTTTGCTTTGAAAGATATAAGTCTATTACGCATTCTTTCCAGCACGATCGTTGCAAACCAAGGCGACTGGTCAGGGCCGATTTGTTGTAGACGATCACCCTGGATTCTTGTTTAGGAAGATGTGAGTCCCGTGCTTTCTTCTTCCAAACTTGACCATTACAAACCGAAAGGCACCCCTTAGGTTGGTTAGTTCTACCTAAGTGGTACTATCCCTTTGGATTTGTAAATAGATAGGTCTAGGCGATATTAGCTCCTTCTTAGTAGATTCCATAACCAAGGTCCATCTAAAATTAAAGTAATTCTGACTATTCTTGAGTCGATATGAGTCCACAGTGGCATTCACTCAAATAGTCACCCTAGGTCGGGATTGATCTGTTGTGCCATCAATAGATCACCCCAACGGCTGATCCCTACTCTGGAAGATGTAAGTCTACTACGCTTTCTTCTAGTACAATGTTGCTGCACGAAAGGCAACCCTTAGGTGGATAGTCCTACTTTGTGGTAGACTACCCCTTTGGACTTGTAAATGAGAGTCAAAGGCGACATAGCTCCTCCTGGGTCCATGCAGTGGTCCACAATATAACACACAAAATTAAAGTAAATCAAATCAAATCAAATTAATCATCGGACTCTTGAGTTGAGGTAAGACCCCTGGTGCTCACTCGCTTTAGGGTTCGATGTGTTGCTCGTCCATAGATCAGCGACTTTTCTTGCTTTGGAAGATGTAAGTCTACTCTTTCTTCCTAGCATAGTCATTTACACCAAAAGGCAACCCTTAGGTTGGATAGTCCTACCTTATGGCGGTAGACTATCCCTTTAGACTTATAAATCTAAAGGCAGCCAAGGCCCGTGGCCCTTCTTAGTATAGTCATACACCAACAGGTCCATAACAAAATAAATTTGAAACCAACCTCCAGTCAAATTAAACATATCAAATAAACCAAGTTTCTCTCCGGAGAATCAAATTGGCCTCCCGGTGGAACTTAGTTCTAAATCAAACAAATTTCAAGTGTACATCCCAGCGGATATGCCCTCAATCTAGAACCCTTCTCCTCAGTGGAGCCATAACAAATTAAACCAGCCTCCCTAGTGGAGTCTGATCAAATAAATCAAAAAAAAAATATATATATATATAATTAAATTCTTATCCCCAGTGGATACACACCCAAACAAATTATATTCAAAATCAAGCTCATATCATATCCCGTGAGATAACTTGAACCTGTTCCCCTAGAGGAAGGTTCATGTACTCAATCACTAGTGGATTCCTTCTTGCTCTCTTATGCCCTTGGCATAAAGAGAGTACATTAAGATCATGATTCTATCTACCTTTCAGGTCTAGGTATAGATCACTTATGTTGTTTGTTGCAACCTTTTGAATGTTGTTGATCTTTTCGGTCAACGTCAATACGTGCGGTGTGCCTTGTCAGTTACACCACACCTATTGGGGGTCCTTTTGTTGACCTCACTTTTGGAGTGAGCTCTTAACATCCTCTTAGACTTAGGAATCTTTTAGACACTAAGATTTTCTTAGTCATAAGACACATCTAGTGATTAGATGAACACAACCTAAGCTAGAGACTTAGAAGTGTTAATCATAAGATTAAGGCTATGCCTTGGGGTTTAAGGAAATTACCATCCATAGCCCAAATCTAATCTAGATACACTTTCTCAAATTAAATCACTCAATTCTCAAATCAAACCTCAAATCCAAATTCAAATTCTAAATCTAATTTCAAAATTTGACTCCAAATGATTGAAACCCAAAATCAAATTCAAATCCTAACACCCTTAAGCCATATGAACCATATTCATAAGCTTAGCCAAATATTTCCTTAAATCAAATCAAACTCAATTGATCTCTTCATAAATCAATTATTCCTTCATTTATATTCACAAATATAATGAAATTCAAATTCAAATGACCAAAACCATATTGAAAATCAAATCCAAACTCAATTTAAACCCTTTAAGCCAATTCTTTGGACTTAGCCAAATTCTATCCATTAAGTCAAAACCAACGAATTTTCTCTTGAATCAATCATTTATTCAATTATTTACCCAAATGTAAATGAAACCTATCAAATCAAATCAAAAAAACTAAAATTGACCCACTTGTTGACTTTAAAGTGACCTGGACTCACGAGCCAACTTCCAACCCAAATTGGATTGAACCAAGCTCACCAAAATCTTCCACCATGATTTTTTTGATCACTCTAGGATGATCAATTGCAACCAATTGGGCCAAACCAAGCCCAATTGGCCATTTGATCCAATGACCCAAATTGGCCTAAAAAAAAAATCGGGCCAAATCATGATCTAACCCAAATTGATTGCAACCAATGGCTCAATCTCATTCTAAATTGATTATTGAACTTGACCAAAGCAATAATTGAACTCAATTTGATCAATTGAGCTCGGTCAACTTGACCTAGCCCAAATTGGCTTAAAGGGTCAATTTGGCCTAAATCAAAATTAAATCCAAATTAATTCAAACCAAGACCACATTCATCTTCAATGAGTTAATTGAACATGAATCAACCCATAAACCAAGTTAATTTGGACAATTTTGGTCAAATGGGTCAATTGGCCCAAAATGACCCATATGACCTAAATTGGGCCAAATCCTTGAAACCAAGCCAAAACCCATTAGGGGCTGATCAAATCCAAACTCATTTGGGATCAGCCCAAAATAAACCCAACCCATTTTAAATCCCTCATGAACCAACCCCACATAGGATTCCACCCCCATTTAATTCCCCATCACATGCACTTAACCCCTCACATGGCACCAATATTTAAATTAAAAATTTCATCATGTGGCAGCAAGAGAGGACTTTGGAGCAAAATCCAAAGTCCTCAATCAATCTAGACCTATCCCAACCACCCCAACAAGATGGCATTCAATTTGGAGCCAAAATGATTCAAATTTTTTTATTTTTTTATCCATTATAAAGGAGAGGAAATGAGACTTGAGCTCTCTTTCCCATCATCACTCAGCCCCCAAAGCTCTCCAAAGCCAAAGTAACCCATTCCCCACTTAGTTTTGATATTAAGCTCAAATCATAAGGATTTGCTCTTCCGTGACGCGTAAACATCGGAGAAGGAGGCGTTAAGAGAAGCAAGGGCTAAAGCTTTCCCACACATAGAAGCTCCCTGATCTTCACCGCCACCAAATCATCCCTGAGGTAATTTCACAAACCAGCCTTAGGATTTTGCATATTTGTATTAAATGATTCTAGGAATTTCCTTTAGAAAATCCAGCACTTTTATTTTAAATCATCCCAAATAGAAATAGAATTTTTTTGGGTGCGATAATCCATTTGGACAAGTTTTGGCTTAAAAACTTTCATTTTTCCAAAATACCCCTGAAAACACTGTTCACCGCCGGCGGCTCACAGCTACCGTCCGATCCCGTTCGCGGATCGGACTCAATCGCGTGGATCGCGCGATCCGGGCCTTCAGATCGCGTGATGCGATCTAACCGTCGATTGCGCGGTTTGCGCGATCGGAGGCTCAATCGCGTGATCCGAGCTTCGGATCACCTGAAATGATCTGGACCGTCCGATTGCGTGGTTTGCGCGATCGGACGACTCAGATCACGCGCCGATCGCGCGATCCTATCTGATCGCGATCGATCTGACCGTCTGTGATCCGTCCAGAAAGCGCGGTCGCTGTCTTTCCCGCCCAAACCGCGCGTATAAAAAAAAAAAAAAATAATAAATAAATAATAATAATAATAATTTAAATCATCCGAAACTTCAAAATTCAAAAATAAAATACTTAACCAAAATTATAAACAAGGGCTCGTTGGATTTGTCTGTTCGAGAGGAATCCAAACAATCCAAAATATTTAAAAGTTACGTAGTATTCTAAGCGTAATTTAAGTTTTAGTGAAAATCATACTTTATTAATTAAGCCAAAAATATAGGTTATATTAAGTTGAAATTTTTAGATATTGAACTTAATGTTAATACATACAGTAAAATTTAAAGTTAAAATCACTTTTTTGTATTGGTAGATATTAAAATTTTAAATTCAGATTATCAATTTTAATAAAATAAATTAAATAAAAATTCAGAAATTTACAAAAATCTTCAAGATAACCTAAATCACTTTAATGACATCTAAGACTCTTAAAAAATGATTCTATCTTCTGAATCTTAAAAAAAACCCAAATAAACACTTAAGATTAGAGTTTAAATAACTAAAAGTTAATTAAAATATAATCTAAAAAAAAAAAAAAAAAAAACCCAAATATTAAATAAAAAAAATAAAAAAATAATAATAATAATAATAATAATAATAAAATGATCATTGAATAAAATTCATTAAACCATTAATCAAACTTTCAGAAAATATCATCTTTAAGGAGATTAAATTAAATATGATTAAATCTATTTAAGTTAATAAAACTCAATTAAATGATTAAATCTTAAATCAAACTCAAAATCCAACAAACTTAGAAAACTTTAATAATTTGATACTAATCAATTAAACTAAATAAAATTAAAGTAAACTTAACCTATGATTAAATCACATCCATTTGGAATGAGATAATTAAATAATCATTAAATATTTCAACCTAATAACTAAATTGATCATGTTAATGAAATAAAACAAACATAATCAAATCAAAATTAAACCCTAATCATAAATAATCAAACTCAATTAGTCAAACATTTAATTAATGAAAATTCAATAAATTAATCCATCATCTTAATTAATCAAATTAATTTAAGTAAGTCACATTAAAGTTAACTCTAAAATTAAGCTTAAATCAAACCCATAATTAAACTTAATAATCACACTCCTTGAATAAACTAATTAAGTTAATCATATTAAACCTAAACTTAATCAAACATAATTAAGATGCAATTAAAAAAACATAAATTAAACCTAAATTATTAATTCATTAATCTTTAATTAAAATAAACTTTTAATTAATCTAATTACCCTTAATCAAACTTAATTATCAACATTTTAATTAATAAAATTTAATGAATTCCATTTTAATTAATCAAATTAATTTAAATAAGTGACATTAAAATTAAGCTTAAATCAAACCCATAATTAAATAATCATGCCCTTTAATATAATTAAGTTAATTAAATTAATCATATGAAACCTAAACTTAATTAAACATAATTAAGATGCCGTTAAACACTAATCAAACTTAAATTAAACCAAAATCATTAAGTCATTAATCTCTAATTAAAAAACCTTTAATTAATCTAATAATTTTAATTAACCCATTAATCAAATTTAATTAATCAAACATCTAATTAATGCAAACTTAATAAATTAATCCATTATCTTAATAAACCAAGTTTAACTTTATAAATCAGATTAAAGTTAAATAAAATTAAATACTTAATTAATCATATTAATTAATTTTTAATTAAATAATCAAACATAAAAATATATATCTCCTTTAAACTTTCATTTCATCATTATCATTAACTCAAATTAAATCAAAGTTAAACAAATCTTTATTTAATTTAATCATCTTAAAAAAATTTAAGTTTTCAATTACTTAAATTAATCAAAATTAAATACTAATCACATAAATCAAAAACCATTATCATCATTGCATCATTTGTAAAATATAAAAAAAAAAAAATTAAACAAACCTTTATAATTAACATAAATACACTTATTAATTAAACAAATCACATAATCACATTGAACTAAGCAAATCCAAGACCAATAAAGCTAAGAAAATCAAATTGAATCAAATTAAGCTAAATCAAGAAAGATTCTCATCAATTTAATATAGAATCAAATCAAATCTCATTCAATACTTAAATAAAATGAACTAATTAACTATCCAATATATGAAATCAAAATGCAAACCAAACTTTGAACATGACAAATGGATGTGATTAAAATATGATCCCAATTACAAAGAATTAAACCCAATTAGAATCAAAATATAATCTCAATTAATCTAATCCAATCCTACAAATAAATGAACCACAATCATTAAATAAACATAAAGTTAAATCACATAACCATGATCAAAGAAAAGAATTAAATATTTAAAAGGATATTGAATTATCAAGATGCAATTAAACTAAAATATCTAATAAAAAATCAATTAATCAAATACTTAAATAAACTCAAATTCTAAATTCTAAATTGAAGGAATTACAAGTTCAAATGGGCTAATCAAGATACATAAGGACCTTAGTTAGATTCCTTAGAATTAGGATGTAGAATAGGGGAGTCCTGTCTACGATGGAATTCATCCCCTTCATTCTTGAGAACCTAAATATCATTTAAAAATAAAATTGAAATAAAAATGAAAAGCAAATCATTAAATCATTTAGATTGAAATCACCCAAAGGTAAAATTTAAATTCAAACTTCAAATTGGAACTTAAAATAAAGAAGCTTAAAGTCTTTACACAAGCCTTAAGCACACATTAGAATACTAAGTCACTACTTCTAGTGCTAAGTTAGGGGTTGTATGTATGATGTTGTGTTTTGTTTTGTGATGTAATGTTTTAGACCGGATGTTAGGGTGTATGTTTCAGTGGATGTTAGGTTATTAGCCTAATCATATTTTACGCGGTTATACTTAAAGGCAGTAATAAAAAATATATACATGCTTTTGCTATCTGTTGCTTTAAGTGTAACCCATGTTAGGGAGTGGACTTGGTTACCCATGTGTGGGGTGCTAAGTCCAAATTATTCATATAATTTGCTTGGATTGTATGGTATGTTTAGCTAACATTTGTTTTTGTGTGTAGATTTACTTTTCCTATTTTTGATGTAATTTTGCATTAGAAATTAGGATTAGTGCTATGGGGATTAGGATGAGAGTGTTGCTTAGTCCCTAGGGTGCCCTATGATACCTTTGGAGCAAATCAAATCAAAAGAAAGAGAATGAAAAAATGAAGAAATGAAGAAAAGAAGACCCCCATAGTATTCATTATTTTTTGTAATCTAGGTTGTATAAGGGTAGAACTCGGCTACCCATCTTTTCTCTCTTTTGGTATGCTGAACCCGACCTTTTATTCTTTTACGGTAGTCTATAAAATTATTTGATGTTGTGTTTAGATTGCGCATTAGAGAATAACATGCTTTTCATAGTTTGTTTATGATTGATGCTTGAATGTGTGGCTGGATGCGGTGCTCTTAGGATAAAATTAATTTTTCTACCCCAATTAATAACTCATAACTAAAATTTTAAAACAACTCATAACCTCGCATAAAAGCCTAGGAATTAAATCAAAATAATAAAATTTTTAGTAACCCCCTTAGCTGGATGGATGAATGTATAATATCATGCATATCATGTTCTTTCACTCTTGTTAAGGGGCTTCCATCTTTTATCAAGGCTTAACCTATGAGAGCCTTTGGTGGAAGACACCCCTTTCTCTCTTGATTTGGCCTATAATCAAATTCTCATGCATTTAGGCATACAAAATCCCATAGCCTGTGTCAAAATAAAAAGTCCAAAAGAATCAAATAAATTTGATAAAATTTGCATTAGATTAAGTCATGGATTCATACCACTCATGCTCTAGTCTCTTAGGGAGTGAGTCTAAGGACTTAGTTTCCTTTCTAAATGAACAACAACCTAGCCATCTTGCAAAGCATAAGACTTGCCTACATGGATTTAAAGCGTGGGAGTTAGGTCGCCACTCAGGTAATAAGTCAAGTGTCGGTGGTTTATTCTCTCTTGTGGATAAACCATATACCCTTTTTGCCTTAGATTTAGGTTGTGCCTTTGTTTTGTACCAAGGCTCCTTAGTTTAGGAATCAGGTAGTTTCCTTTGGGCTACAAGCATAAATCCTCACCTCTTAGGCATTTCCACAATCTTATGTTATGGAATTATAAGCCAAGCAATAAATGTCAACTCAAATAATTAACTCTCTTCAAATTTCAAAAATATAAAGCCCAACTATAGGGTAGATTGGAATGCTCACTAGGCTTCCTAGTATCATGAGTATTTCCTACTTTCTCTCTTTGGATTCCAAAAATAAGTCTTCTCTTGATCTATCATTTGATTTTCTAAAATAGCCAATCCTTTGATAGTCTTAACCTTGAAATCTTTGGAGACTCTAATTATCTACACTTTAATCGAGTATTCTTAAAATTCTCATTTCTTAGGATGTAATTAACTATGGGGCTTGCCTCCATAGGGAACTTTAACGGCTTAAAATAAACCCTACTTTACTTTTCCATGTAAAGTAGGGAAAGATCTCTGATATTCAAGACCCATCATGCCTTGAGTCCTTATTAGGTGATTAGGTCCATTATAGGGTGGTGATTTCTATCTTTGAGATAGTACATCATTCCTTAATGTCATGATCATTTCAATAAGTACCCCCTAAGATCTGCGTGGTGTCCCACACCCCAAAAATAAACACCACACATGCAAAAGGTTTTTGTTGTTTGTTTGATTTGTTGGTTGTTTAATTTATATGTGCAATATGAAGATCCTTCTTAATTCATGACATGGGAGTGCATAGGAATAAATTTAAGCAAGTGTTATGTTCTTTTCAAATGAATTGTACACTTTGCAAATCCTATACAAACCATGTTAAGAAAAGAAAATCATAACACATTTTAAGCTATATTCACATGCAAGCTTATAAATACTTATAAGTAGCATACATTGACTTAAAGTCTTTGATTTATAATTTTGAAAATAATTTTGATTTAGTAGTGATAATAGTCACTCATATTAACTTTAGCCAAAACATGCAATTTGACATAAAGGAAACATTTCATTTATTTGATTTTTCAAAAGATGAGAATGAATGATTTCATATGACATACACCATTTAGCATGCTTGAAAGAAATAAAGTGATGTAAGCATGTAACTTCATTCCTAATTAATTCCCAAAGACAATCCTATGGAATAATATCATTTAAACATCAACATTTCTTAAAGAGATTTTTTTGTTTTGAGTTTGATTTAGGAAATTTGAAAAGGGTGTTTTGGTACTAACCCATTTCCCTCATGTGTGTGTTATTTTAGTTTAATTTTTAGAACCATTAAGTTGATTTTATAGTTTATTTAGGTTAAGGTGTAGATTAAGTCCATTAATTACCCCTTACCTTCACTAGTTTAACATAATTAGCCTAACAATTATGAGCCAACATATGATATGCAACTACATTGAATTTAAATAAATAATTCTCCTAAGAAAGAAAGGGGCCTAATGCAATTGGCTCACAATTACTAATTAATTAAGCTAAAGGGTTTAATTAAGTACTTTCATAACCTTCCCACACATGTGAGTTGGATATTATTTCCTTAAGCTTGCCTTGGGCTTTTGAACATCTATGGATCTACCCAAGATTGGAATTGAACAAGTGATTAAGTTTCTAGAATAATTTTTGGTTTTGGGTTTGGTTAATTAAGCCATTTAATGAAATGATTAAATCATTAATTAATTTGTAAATTAATTAAATCTTCATTCAAATGAAATAGACTTAGAGAAAAAGATTTGGAAAAGGCATCCTAATCTCATTGCCTAAGTCTACCCACTATTACAAGATGATTAACAAGCTTAATTAATGAATTCATCACCATTTAATAGGTTAATTAATCATTTAATTAATTAATGGAGTGATTAGAGATGAAACAAGTAATTACCTAAATTAATCCAATAATAAATTCCAAGAAAATCATGGAAGGCAGAGGTCATCCCACTAATTAATCTTAGGGAGTTTAGAATTAATTATTAAAATAAAAAGAAGTAACATAATTACATCCCAATAAAACCTAAATTGAGTAAATGTTCGTTAAAATCAATTAAACTTAATTTTATATTATTCCCCTTTGAATTATCTTTAAAATGAAGTTGAGTTTGCATTTTTTTTGGAATTTTCTACATTTAGTTATGAGTTTTTCAAGTTTTCATGATTTATAGGTCATTAAATAATCTAATTGTATAACTAAGCCCATCTATGCGTGGGCTACTAATGTGCACTCTCCGCATGACAAGATTCATTATTTAAGTTATCAAATCGGATGCCACGTTGGTAGCTTCGTGCTTTCTCCTAGGCCGTTCGATCAAGGATCGGATGATCAAGATTAAAGTTGTGGCTTTGAAGAATTAAATCTTTGGATCTAAAGCATTTAGTGACATCCATCATGTGGGATGGGCGGTCCATGATTCATCCGCCCTACTTTGTTGGAGATGGACTCCATCCTCCATGGCTTGATCCGAGCTCATGAGCTCATTGGGCTAGATTCAACCACACCATCTAGAAGCATAGAGAAGAAGATCTGATGAAAAATCAATGCGATTAAAATTCCCTTCACAAAGGACCAAAGATTTTCTAACTTAAGCTTAGTTTTGATTCATACCTCGTTGGATGCTATCATCAACCATTGAGGTAGCTTCATCTAGTGGAGACAAAGCTCTGTTGAAGGTTTGAAATAAAGTGGATCTTCCAATTGACCAAAGCTTGCTTCAATGGCTTGCAACCTTAGTCTAACTCCCCCTTCTCGTGGCTTGGATGCTTGAGATTTACTTTGGATGAGCTTGACTTAGTGCCTTGATGGTACTTGCAAGAGGAATTGAACTTTGGTTGGGTATTGAGTGAGTTTGAAATCTCCCTCATCCCATTTTATTAGGCAAAGCGAATGGTAATTTCAATTGAGCTTGAGGTGCTTGGAAAATTTGGAAAAAACTTGCAGGTCCTCGAGCTCAATCAGTGAAAGTGTCATGAATTGGAATCAAATGAGGGGGAGAATATCTCCCCCTACTTGAATCGAATGGTTGTGAGTCTCCTTGCCATTTTGACCAAATTGATCTCATGGAATGGATTATTTAGGTTGTTAGGAGTGCCATGTGATCTAGTTTTGGCAGAGGAGTGTAGTGGAGGAGTTGCTCATGTGTTAAATAAGTTTCATGTGCTCATTTTCCATGGTGGTCGATTTGGCTTTGGGTTTGGTTTGTGACCCAAACCCATTGAGTCATGTGCACCACATCCCTTCTGTCCAAATGGATCACTAGAGGATGCAAAATGGATCTTAGATTTAGGCAGTCAATTTGAACAATGAATTTGATGTTGATTTGATATCATTTGGCTCATGTTGACCCATTTAGGACAAACCATGGGTTGGGTCAAGTTCATATGACCATTTAGAGTGGTTTGGTATCATTGGTTTGGTTCAATTTGCTTTATATTTGGTTTTGGTTCATTTGGGTTCACTTAGGTCAAATGGGTCAAGTTGACCAATTTGCCCCATTTGACCTAGTTGGGTTAAATCATGGGTTGGTTTAGGTTTGATTGATTATTTGAAATGTTTTGCAAGCTTTGGTTTCAATCAATTTTGGTTTGGTTTGATTTTGGCTTGATTTGACCTTTTAAGTCAAGTTGGGTTCATGGTCAATTGGGCTAGGTTGGGTCTAGTTGGCCAATTGAGGCTTTGGTCAAGTTCAACAAGTGATTTAGATTGAATTTGACCCATTGGTTGCAATCAATTTGGCTTAGATCAAGATTTGACACATTTTGACTTTTTTAGGTCAACTTGGGTCTTGGGTCAAATTACTAGGTTTGACTCAAATGATGATTTGGTCAAATCAATCATTGATCATGAAAGGTTAATCAATGTTTTCAATCAATTTGGTCTATGGTGGATTTTGGCTAGTTTGGGTTTCATTTGGGTTAAGTGTTGACTTGGTCAAAGGTTAGGTTTGACCTAATTTGAGTGATTGATCATCTTATGATGATTGTTGCTCACAATGTGAGGCTTAGATGGGCTTAGTTCAATCCAATTTAGGTAGGATTAGAATTTGGCTCAAAAAAGGTACTTTTAGGTCACTTTCGGTCAAGTGAGCCTAAGTGGGTCAATTGACTTGATCAAGGCTTGATTCAAGTTTGGTTGAATTCATAGATGGAGTTATGATTGAAATATAAATTCATTTGTAAGTGATTTGGAGTCAAATGTGTTTTGATTCATTTGGCAATTTCAAGTTCAAAGGATGAACATGGGTTTGATTTGGGTTTGAGTTTTGAATTTAGTTTTGGTTTGATGATTGAAGTTTATGATTGAAGGATTGATTGTTTGAAGAGAAAATCTAAAGGTTTGGATTGATTTGGATTTGATTTGGCTAAGTTTAGGAGTTTTACTTGAAAGGGTATATGTTGGTTTTAGGTTAGATTTGGGTTTGAGTTTTGAATTTGGTTTTGGTTATTTGAATTTATATTTCATTTATATTTGTAAATATAAATGAGAATATATAAGTTATGAAAATCTTTTGAGTTTGAATTGATTTAGATTTGATTTGAGCTAAGTCCATAAGATGAAATCAAAGTGACTTAGGAAAGATTTTTGATTTGGAATTCAATCATGGATTTCAATCATTTGGAATTGATTCATGATTTGAGAAAATCCATTAGAATTTATTTAATGTTTGAGAAATCAATTAAGTTGGAATTGATTTGAGATTTGACTTGGAATTGGTTTGAGTTTGAAGTTGATTTGGATTTGAAGTTGATTTGAATTTGAAGTTGATTTGAATTTGAAGTTGATTTTAATTTGAAGTTGATTTTAATTTGAAGTTGATTTGGATTTGAAGTTGATTATGATTTGAGGTTGATTTGAATTTGAAGTTTGACTTCAAAGAAGGAAGTAAGGATTTGGTTTAAGTTATAGGGTAGGTAAGTTTTTCTAACACCCCTAAGGCATGACCTATTCCTATGGCTACTCTTCTAAGTCTCTAGGATTAGGTTAAGTGTTCACCTAAACACTAGAAGTGATTTAAGACTAAGAAACTCTTAATGTCTAAGAGGAGTCATATGTCTAAGATGAAGAAGTTGAAAACTCACTCCAAAAGTAAGGTCAACAGATTCATTTGACAATTTCAAGTTCAAAAGATGAACATGGGTTTGATTTGGGTTAGTTTGATGTTGGTTTGATGATTGAAGTTTATGTTTATATTTGGGCATGTGATTGAAGAAGTGATTGTTTGAAGAAAATCTAAGGATTTGAATTGATTTGAGAATGGTTTGGCTAAGTTCAAGAATTTGACTTGAAATAGTATAAGTTGGAGTTAAGTTCATTTTAGACTTGAGTTTTTAATTTAGTTTTGGTTATTTGAATTTATATTTCATTTATATTTGTGAATGTAAATGAGAATATAAATGGGTTATGAGAAAATCTTTTGAATTTAGAGTGATTTGGATTTGGTTTGGTTAAGTTCATGGAATTGACTTGAAAGAGGGCAAGTTGGATTTTGGTTATACTTGGATTTGAGTTTTGAATTTGGTTTAGGTTATTTGAATTTATATTTCATTTATATTTGTGAATATAATAAGAATATAAATGTGTTATGAGAAAATCTTTTGAATTTGGAGTGATTTGGATTTGATTTGAGCTAAGTCCATAAGGTGAAATCAAAGGGCTTAGGAAAGATTTTGGAATTGGAATTGATAATGGGTTTCAACTATTTGGAATTGATTCATGATTTGGATTTTGGAATTGATACATGATTTGAGAAAAAGTCAATTGAGTTGAAATTGATTTAAGAATTGGTTCGAAATTGATCCATGATTTGAGAAAATCAATTGAGTTGGATTTGGTTTAAGATTTGGTTTGGAATTGATCCATGAGTTGAGAAAATCAATTGAGTTGGCATTGGTTTAAGATTTGATTTGAATTTGAAGTTTGACTTGAAAGAATGAAGCAAGGATTTGTTTCATGCTATAGGGGTCAAGTCTTCATATAGGCATAACCTATTCTTATGCTAACTCTTCTAAATCTCTGGGTTAGGTTAAGTATTCACCTAATCACTAGAAGTGTCTTAAGACTAAGGAACTCTTAGTGACTAGAGGAGTCCTATGTCTAAGATGAAGAAGTTGAAAGCTCACTCCAAAAGTGAGGTCAACACTATGTAATCCGGTCATATGAGAATGCAAGATAGTCAGGCTATTATTTATTTAGAAAAGATACTAAAGTCCTTAAACCCACTCTCTAGGAGACTAGAGCATGAGTGGTATGAGCATATGACTTAATCTATAAATACAGAATCTTTTCAAATTTTATTTCATTTTTGACATATCATTTTGACAAAGGCTTTATGATTTTTATATGCCTAAATGCATGATGAAGTAGATTATTGGCCAAATCAAAAGTGAGAGGGTGAAACTCCACCCGTAGGGTTTCTCTCACAGGTCAAGCGGTCCTTATACATGCAAGGATGGAGGCCCTCATTTTGCAAGAGTGATTCAAGATTATATGCATGATGTGAGACATACAGTCATACAACTAAGGGTTGATAAATACTTTAATTATCTTATTTAAGCTTTAATTATCTTATTTAAGCCATACACTTTATGGTGAGATTATGAGTTATAGAAAATTTTAGTTATGAGTAAATAGTTGGGTAAAAATTAATTTTATCCTAAGAGCCTAATTTGCTCCAGGTCACACATTAAAGCATCAATCATAAGAAACTTTGAAAAGCAAGCCATTTCTAATGCACAATTTAAACATAACATTAAGTAATTTAATAAACAACGCAAGAATAAGGCAATTTGAATGCGGTCATATATATCCGAAAGAAAAGATGGGTAACCAAGCTCTACCCTTATACAACCCGATATATGAAAGAATAATTATAATTTTATTAAATGCTATGGGGGCCTTCATAATTTATTCTTCCATTTCTTCATATCTTCTATTTTCATGTCCCTTCTTTCTCCGTTGATTTGTTGGACTTCAAGGCATCACATGGCACCCAAGGATAAAGCCTTCTAGCTAATGCTCATCTAAATTCCCCATAGAACTAATCCTAATTTGAAAAACTAAATCTAACTACACTTGCAAAATAAGTGTTAGCTAAACACACATACAATCCCAAGCAATTATATATATATAATTTGGACTTAGCACCCTACACATGGATAAGCAAGCCCACCTGTCCTAACTTGGATTATGCTTAAGGATTCAAGCAGCCTATAAAGAGAATATTTATATTTATTTTTAAGCATCCCCTTAAGCATAATCTCCTGTAAAAATATGATTATGCTAGTATCGACCTACCATCTAGTCTATGAAGCATACACCCTAACATCCAGTCTAAAATAATACATCATAAAAAAATATATACATCACTTCATGCACCGTCCTAACTTAGGACTAGAAGTAGTAACTTAATTTTAATGTGTGTGTTAGGGCTTGTGTGGTATGCCTTACTAAGCATTGAGTTATGTCTTTTAAGTGTAAGAAGATTTAATTTAACATGAGAAGTTTTTTAACTTCAAGTTGTTTAATTGATTTGAGTTTGTATTTTCTTTCATTTCATATGACCTACACTAAGTGTTATAAAAGAAAGAGATCATCCATAAGTACTTTATAAAGTTCATTAATTTGATTTTGTTCTCTTTAATGAATGGCTTATTACACATTTTAATTAATCCTAAGTTTAAGTTCACTTTAAATAACTCTATTAAATATGAAAGGCATCTTAAGATTAATCTAATTGAATTACTACCACATGATATATGTTTAGTCATTCCTTTCCATCACATATAACACACATATGATTCAATCCTAAGCATATATATATACATGCAATATGTTTTAGAACACTTATATGATGAATGTATATGCATGTTTGGATTTTATACTTTTCATTCAATTGAATTATTTAATCATATTAATTTAAAGCTATATCTAAATTCTTATATAAAAATACATAGGGATGAAATTAAATAAGTATGTGCCATTGTTAACTGGGGAAGTGAGGTAATCAAATGACCTCCTTGGGGTTAGCTAAAGTCTCGTGTTCCCAGGATGTCCAAACTATATACCCACTTGCATTCAAATCTATGTAAGCTTGTACACATGAGCATAAGAAAGAACAACTCGAAGTCACATGTTTAATTAATTCAATCACTTAGCCAATTATGGATGCATGTATTTTTTTTAGTGGAAAGGAGGGATTTTCTTCCTTTAGCTATATACACATGTAAAAAAAATGAGCCAAGTACATGCCTTTGTTAATCAGGGAAGTGAGGTAATCAAATGACCTCCTTGGGGCAAGCTAAAGCTTCATATTCTTGAGATATCTAGACTATATACTTTGCTATCTCACTACACATGAATGTATATGTAAATAAAGGAAAGAAAATCATGCAGAAATTACATTTCAATTTCATTAAAATATTTATGTATGTCAAATAAAGTTCCATTCAAATTCTAATGTAGAAATACATGTAAATGGAATCAAATAAGTACGTGTTGTTGTTAACCATGGATGTGAGGTAACCAAATGACCTCTTTGGGGCTAGCTAAAGCCTTGTATTCTGGATGTCCGGTATACTTATTAACATTCAAATACATGTAAAACCACATATGAATTAAGGAAAATAAATCTTTTTTTCACATACCTAAGCTATAAGCACATGCAAAGCTTGTATATATATATATATATATATATTCATAACTATTATCACTCTAGTCAATGTAATTGATTTATAAATTTTGGAGAAATAATTTGAATTTATAAGTGATAATAGCCAGACAAATTATAAATTAGTCCAACACATGCAAGCTTACATAAAAGAAAATCATTTGATTTGATTAATTTTGGAAAAAATGAATGTATGACTTCAAATTACATACACCATTTAATATGATTGGAAAAGAATGAATAAACATAAACACATGATCTCATTATATAAGATTAATTCCTAAGGATAATCATATTAAATAATTATGCCATTTAAAATAAACCAAAGCTTTCTTAATATCATCTTTAGTTTCATGTTTTGATTTGATTTAAGGATGTGAGAAAAGGTTTGTTGATCCTAACCTATTCCCATGTTTGTTAATTAATTTGGTTTAATGAAATGTAATTAAGTTGATTTTAGGAGTTAATTAAATGGTAGTATGCATTAAATAGATTAATTAGCCCTTTCTTATGTTAACTTAACGTAATTACCTAAATAATTGTGAGCCAATGTGATATGCACATGAGTTCAAAATTAAATTAGCAATGATCCTAAGAAATAAAAAGGGCCTAATGCAATTGGCTCATGATTAATGGTTAACTAAATTAAGGAACTTAATTAGGTACTTTCATAGTTTCCCCACACATGTGGATTAACCATAATTTTCCTTAAATAACTTTAGGTTATTGAACACCAAAAGGTCTACCCAAGAATTGATTAGTTGAGGTTTAATATGATTATGATTTCAATTTAATTAATCAAGTGATTTAATTAATTAGTTAAACCTTAATTAATTTCATCTTAATTGATGGAATAAACTTAGGGAAAAAGGCTAAGAAGGTGGTCTTAACTCTATTCCAATAGTTCATTCACTGTTGAGTAATGATTAATAAACTTAATTAACCAATTTATTACTATTCATGGGATTATTAATTATTAATTAACTTTAAAAAGTAATTAAGATTTAATTAATCAATTTCCTAATTAAGTGAGCAATAAATCCTAAGAAAATCAAGGAGGTATAGGTCATCACATTAAATTAACCCACAAAATTTTGAGATTAATTGCTCAAGTAATTAAGGTATAATTACGTAAATTAATTATGTAATTAAATCTTAATTAAACCTTAATTATTTTTAAAAATTAATTAAGATTATTTTTAATTAATTCTCCTTTGAAATACATTTAAAATGAGTGTTTATTTATATTTTCTAATTTTTCTATGATTTGTTATGAATTTTGGAATTTTTAACCATTAAAATGATTAATTAAGCCTAATTAAAGCTAATCGGCCACATGTTGTCGGCGTGACACACTTTCCACATGGAGTCACAAGATTGGCTACTTAAAACTTATCTGACTCAGCACCTGCATGGCCGCGGTGGACGAGCTTTCTCATCCACCATCTGATCTAAGATCGGATGGCTATGATTAATCTCACAACTTAATAGGATTAAATCAGATCTAATCATGATTATCCATTGATCATGCGGAATGAACGGTGTGTGATCTATTTCCATGCGAGTGAGGGAGAACAGAGTTCGTCCGCCATTGCTCGCTTGATCCGAGCTTAGCCGAGCTTAGATTGACTCCAAAAGGATTCTACTCCTTCACAACATCGATCGAGGGATCCAATGATCAAGATCACATGGGATGAATATTTTCTTCAAAAAGCTTCAACTCATTTTCACCCAAAGCTCAATTTTAATGGAATATCTCACGAGCTCAAGATCGATAGAAAATCTGATTGAGAAAGCATCATCTAGTGGAGACAAAGTTCTACTGATTAGCACGAGCCTTGATATGATGAAGTTTGCTCAGAGGACCAACACCCGAAGCTTGGGAGGATGGCATTGATCGAAGTCCTATGTCCGATGGTCAGAGGGCTCGTGAGGCAATTCGTTCTTGCTCGACAGAGTGTGGGAATGATGTGTACAAAGTTAATTTGATTTTTATGGAGGTTTGAGCAAGTTTGGATCGAAGGAGGGATGCCCTATTTTGACTTGGGTGAAATCAACAATGGGGAGCTCAGTGTGCTTGGGAATAGCTCTAGGATGGTCACCTTGGGGTGCTAAGGTTCACTCAATGCTCAAGTGCTCAGTTTGGAAAGAATTGGAGGGTGTATACCCCCTCCTTCCCTTAATCAGATGGTCTGATTGAATTTGGCTCCTTGTGGTCGTCAGACCACCTCAAAAGGTCAAAGGGTCATGGGTGGCAGGGAGTGGATGAGGTGGCTCAGTTTGAGTGGGTGAAGGTGTGGAGGTGGCTTCCAAGGAGGGATAGTGGGTGTATGAGTTTCAAGTGCACCAATGGGGAGGGTGAGGTGATTTCACCTCCCATGGGTCTGAGACAACCCAACTCCTTGGGTCAGGTTGGCAATGTCCTGTATAAGTGGACCAATGGGAGAGTGTCAAGTGGCCAAGGAGGAAATGACCACTACATGGGTGATTTGTCTCATGTGATACCGTTGACCTAAGGGTAGAATGGTGCATTGATTTGATTTGGGCAGATTTGAAATGAGCCAATAGTTGGTTAGCCCAAATTTCAAGTGATTTGGAGTTCATTTAGTTTGATTTTGACTCAAATAGGTCAATTGGGTTAGGTTGAGTCAAGTTGACCAATTAGTCAAATTGGGTCAAACTAAGGGTTGGTCAAGTTCATATGATCATTTGGTATGTATTGGTGTCATTGGTTTGGTTTGATTTGGCTTAGATTTGATTTTTGACTCATTTGAGTTCAAATGGGTCGAATGGGTTAAGTTAACCAATTTGACCAAATTGGCTAAATTATCTTGGGTTAGGTGTTGGTTTAGGTTTGGTTGACTAATTGAGAATGATTGTAGGCTTTGGTTTCAATTAATTTGGGTTTGGTTTTCATTTAGGCTAATTTGGCTCTTTAGGTCAGTTTGAGTTAAGTGGGTAAATTGGGTCAAATAATGGCTTTGGTAAAGTTCAATAATCAATTTAGAATGAACTTGAGCCATTGGTTGCAATCAATTTAGTTTATATATTTATTTGACCCAATTTAGTCTTTTAGATCAATTTGGGTCAACTTGGGTCAAGAGGGTCAATTAGATTTTGTTTGGCTCAATTGAAGGTCAAGTCATGTTCAAAAATTGATTTTGAGTTGGTATGAATCATTGGTTTTAAAGGATTTGGCTTAGGTTGCAATTTGGCTAGTTTGGGTTCATATGGGTTAAGAAGGTTGACTTGGTCAAAGGACAAAGTTGACTTGGTTTGACCTAATTTATGACAATTGATCAACCTAGGGTGATCAACCATCATGACATAAGATTTTGATAGGCTTGGTTCAATCCAATTTGGGTAGTATTGGAACTTGGCTCAAATATGTAAAATTGGCCACTTTGGGTCAAGTGGAACAATCAGGCTTAGTTGGCTTGATTTTAGATTGAGCTCGATTTAGTTGAGTTTATATATGGATTTAGGATTGATATATAAATTCAATTACAATTTATTTGGGTTTGGATGAGTTTTGGTTCATTTGAATATTTCAAGTCAAATGGGTTAGGTTAGGTTTGACTTAGGTTGCTTTTGGTTTGTCTTGATGATTGTAGATTTCATTTATATTTGGGATGATAATTGAAGGAGTAATTGATTCATGAGAAAATCAATTGAATTTGAGTTTTGGAATGAAGGAATTTTGCTATGTCCATGGAGTTGGGTCATGTGGCTTAAGTTTGGATTTTGATTTAGTTTGATTTAGTTTTGATAATTTAAATGTATATCTCATTTATAATTGTGAAGAAGATTGAAGATATGTATTGATTATGAGAAATTCTATTGATTTTGGTTTGATTTGGGTTAAAATTTGGCTAAGCCCATGGGATTGATTCATATGGCTTATGAAGGGTTTTGATTAAATTTAGTTTAGTTTGATTTAGTTTTGATCATTCGAATGTAGAATTGATTTATATTTAGGAAAATGATTGAATATATAAATTTGATTATGAGAAAATTGATTGATTTTGTTTTGATTTGGATCGGATTTTGGCTAAGTCCATGAGATTGATTCAAAGGACTTAGGAAATATTTCAAGTTTGGATTTGATCATGGGATTCAATCATTTGGTTTTGGAGTTTGGGTTTGGATTTGGTATTTGAATTGAATTTGTGGTTTGGTTATAGTTTAAGAAGGTGACCATGGATTGGGTTTAGGCCATAGGGTAGATGGATTATCCTAATCATGAAGGCATAACCTAATCCTATGGTTAACCCTTCTAAGTCTCTAGACTTAGGTTAAGTATTTACCTAATTGCTAGAAGTATCTTATGACTAGAAAAGTCTTAGTGTCTAGAAGACTCCTAAATCTAAGATGGGGAGATTGAGAACTCACTCCAAAAGTGAGGTCAACACAACCTTTAATTGAACTCATTTTGACCAAACCCAATTTAGCCTAAATTGACCTAAAGTGTTGTGGTGTTTATTTTCGGATGCACCATGTGTACACCACGCAGATCATAGGGGGTACTTATTGAAGTGATCGGGTATGACATTGAGGTATGATGTACTATCTCAAAAAATAGAAATATCACACTATAATGGACCTAATCACCTAATATAGAATCTAAAGGCATGATGGATCTTCGAATATACGAGAGATTCTTCCCCTACTTTATATGAAAAAGTAAAGCAGGGTTTATTTTAAGACAAGTTCTTTAGTTCCCTATAAAGGAAAGCTTCCATAGTTAATTACATCCTAGGAAATGAGATTTCCTAAGAATACTCTCGGTTAAAGTAGGCAATTATTGTCTCTAAAGATTTCAAGGCTAAGATTATCAAAGGATTGGTTATGTTTGAGAAATCAAGTGGGATAAATTAAGTTGAAGATTTATTTTGGAATCCAAAGGAAATAAGTAAGAAATGCTCATGATACTAGGAAGCATAGTGGGCATTCTAATCTACCCTATGGTAGGGCTTTATATGTTTGAAAGTGAAGAGGTCTATTCTATTTGAGTTGAAATTTTAATAGATTGCTAGGGCTTATAATCCATCAACACAAGATTGCAAAAATGCCTAAGAGATAAGGATTTATGCTTGTAGCCTGAAGGAAGCTAGCAACCTTAGATCCTAAATCTAGTGAGCTTTAACATAAGTTAAAGCAGGACCTAAATCTAAGCGAAGGTGGACTTAAGGGTTTATCTCCAAAAGAGAGAATAAACCCGTCTGACTCTTCTAGAGTTACAACCACCTAGAGTAGTTGCCAGCTAAAGCCTCATATGATTCAAAACCATGTAGGCCAATCTTACAAAATTATAAGATGACTAGGCTTTGTATTTAATTTTAAAGAGACTAAAGTCCTAAACCCACTACCTAAGAGACTAGAGCATGAGTGGTATGAGAATATGACTTGATAAATGCAAAATATTTTCAGATTTTATTTCATTTTGACACATTATTTTGGACAAAGGCTTTAGGATTTTTTTTATGCCTAAATGCATGATGAAATAGGGTTATTGGCTAAATCAATGAGAAGAGGGTGTTCTCCACCACAATGGATGTCTTCACAGGTCATGCATTCCCCATCATGCAGGATGGAGTCCACCATATTTAAGGAAGAAGGAATATGATATACATGATGTGATACATACAATCATACAACTATGGGGGTTACTAAATCCTTTAATTTTCTTGTTTAGAGCCTAAGCTTTATGGTGAGGTTATGAATTGCTTTAAAATTTAATTATGAGTTATTAATTGGGTAGAAAAATTAATTTTGTCCTAAGAGCCTATCGTATCTAGGCCACACATTAAAACATCAATCATAGAGAAACTATGAAAACTATGTAATCCTATTGCGTAATCTAAACATAACATGAAATAATTTTTATAAACTACCACAAAAGAATAAAAGGCTGGTGCGGCCGGGTACCGCCGTACAAAAAATAAGAAAATTGGGTAGTCAAGCTCTACCCTGATACAACCCATAATATGAAAGAATAATTATAATTAGAAATGAATATATGCTATGGGGGTCTTCCCTTCTTCATTTCTTCATGTCCTCCTTTCTTCATTTGATTTGGTTTGCTCCAAGGCATCATAGGGCACCCCAGGACAAAGCCTTCTAGCCACTGCTCATCCTAATTCCATATAACACTAATTCTAATTCCTATTGCACAAATTACATTTATATAGAAAAAAATGTAAATCTAACTACACCTACAAAATATATGTTAGCTAAACATACATACAATCCCAAGCAGTTGTATTTATCATAATTTGGACTTAGCATCATGCACATGGGTAATGAAGCCCATCTATCATAATATGGATTACGCTTAGGGGTATAAGCAACCTGCAAAGAGAACAATTATATTTATTTTAAGCAGCCCCTTAAGCATAACCCTCTGCAAAAAATAACATTACGCTAAAAGAGGACAAACATCAAGTCTATAAAATATACACCCTAACATGCAGTCTAAAATATTACATCACAAAACAAAAACATACATCACACATACACCATCCTAACTTAGGACTAGAAGTGGTTGCTTAATTCTTATGTGTGCTAAGGCTTTTGTAGTATGTCTTAACTAAATATTGAGTTATGATTTTCTAAGTGTAGAAGAATTTAATTTAATATAAAGGTTGGTTCCACTTCAAGTCATTTAGTTGATTTGTGAATTTTAGTTTATGTTTTGCTTAGTTTCATTTGATTTACACCTAGCATCTAAGTGTTATAAAGAGAAGAAGAGGATTATCCTCTTTCATCCCTACCTTAATCCACTTTCTAAAGCACATTTTATGATTTAGTTCTCTTTAGTGAATTGCTTATTAAATATTTTATTAATCCTAAGTTTGGGTTAACCTTAAGTAATTCTATTCAATATGAAAGACATCTTAGGATTAATATATTTGAATTACTATCACATGACATATATCAAGTCATTCATTTCCATCGCATGTAACATGCATATAACTTTAACACTTAGCATATATATACATACAATATATTTCAGCACAGTTAAATGATGATGAATGCATATGTTTGGAATATATATTTTATTTAATTGAATTATTTATACATGTATATTAAAGCTCTATCCAAATTCTAATACCTAAATACATAGAAGTGAAATCAAATAAGCATGTGTCATTGTTAACAAGGGAAGTGAGGTAATCAAATGACCTCTTTGGAGCTACTTAAAGCCTCGTATTGTGGATGTCCAGACTATATACTTATTATCATTCAAACTAATGTAGATCTATATATGAATCATAAGAAAGAGAGCACTAACTTACATGTAATGTATGCCAATGACTTAGATGATTATGGATGCATGTATTTTAATATTAAAAGGGGATTTTCATCATTTAATCAAGCACACATACACATGTATAAAAGCTGTAAGCAAGTACATACCATTGTTAACCAGGGAAGTGAGATAATTGAACGACTTTCTTGGGGCTACTTAAAGCCACGTATTCTCAAGATGTTCAGACTAAGCACTTTCTATCTTAAATACACATTAATGTATACACAATTATAAAGATGAATATCATGCAAAGATTGTATTTTTCCATTGGTTGAATCATTTATGCCCATGAATTAAAGCTTTATCTGAATTCTAATACCAAAATACATAAGAATGAAATCAAATGGGTACGTGCCTTTGTTAACCAGGGAAGTGAGATAATCAAATGACCTCCTTGGGGCTACATAAAGCCTCGTAATCCCGGGATGTCCAAACTATATATCCTACAACATTCAAACCTATGTAAATCTATATATGAATTCAAGAAAGGGAGCTTCAAATTCACATAATTAAGCTATAAGCACATGAAAAGCCTATATGTATTTATAACTATCATCATTCCAAATATTAGTATCAATTTATAAGCTTTAAAAATAGATTTGAATTTATTAGTGATAATAGCCACACATATAACTTAGTTAAGTCAATACATGCAAGCTTATATAAGTAACCTTCATTTGAATTTGAAAGGATGAATGCATGAAACCACATGACATACAACACTTAAAGTGATTGGAAAGGAATAACTAAACATAGGCACATGGATCATTCAAATATATTAGTTTCTAAGGACAATCACATTAAATAAAAGTTTTTTAAAAAAACCAAAGCTTATTATTAATTTGATTTTAGATTTGAGTTGATTTAAAGAGAAGAGAAATTATTTGTTGTTTTAACTCCATTCCCATGTTGGTAATCTTAATTAGTTCAAGGAAAGATAATTAAATGAATTTTATGAATTAGTTAAGTTGAATCATTAATTGAATCACTTAATTACCCTTTCGTATGCTTCTTTAATTTGATTAATCATTAATCATGAGCCACAAATGAATGAACATGTGAGAAATGTAAAGTTGCAATGTTCCAAAAGGATCTAATGCAATTGGCTCATAATTAAAGATTAATTAAGTTAAAGAATCTAATTAAGTACTTTTATGATTTTTCCACACTTATGGGTTAATCATAATTTCCTTAAAGGGTCTTTATGTTATTAAACACATAAAGAGGAACCCTTAATTTCCATTGTTAATTATCTGATGTTATTTGCATTTGAATATGATTTAATTTATCCATTTGATTAATTAATTAAACGCTTAATTAATTATCATCTTAATTAATCCTCTTAAAATGAAATGAATTTAGGAAAGAGACTAGGAAAGAGGTCCTAATCATTCTCCCCCATCCACATACTATTAATCAATGATTAATAGGCTTTAATTAATTAATTTTTATTATTTTGAATGTTAATTAATCATTAAATTAATAAAAGGGATAATTAAGTTTTGAAACATTAATTTCCAATTAGGCAATAAATTCCAAAAAAATCATGAGAGTCAAAGGTCATCTCATTAAATCAATTCTCTAAGTTTAGAATCAATTAACCAAGTAATTAACATTTAATTAAGCTAATTAAGTATGCATTTAAACCCTAATTAAGCTAATTAAGTATGCATTTAAATCCTAATTAAGCTTTAATTACTATTCAAAACCAAATAAAAAATTTAATTAAATCTCCTATTTTAACTTTAAAATAAGTAATTATTTGCATTTTTTGGATTTTTCTACAATAAGTTATGATGTTTCAAAGTTTCAATAATTAAAATGAATAATTAAGCCTTAATTCAGCCTAATCCCGTCAGAGCTACGTGGATCGATTATGTGGCGTGCTTTCCACATGGTGCCATGGGATTTGTCATTTAAAACAATCCGACTCAACGCTAACGTGGCGGCAGTGAACGTGCTTTCATCTCCATTATCTGATCTAAGACCGAAAGATGGAGATTAATCTCAGTTCCCTTAGGAAAAAATAGGAATTAATCTAATAGAAGATCATGATTGTTTGTTCCAATCATGTGGAATGAACGGCCAGTGATCCGTCATTCCCCGAGCGATGGAAGATGGATACCATTCACCTTCCTCCACCCAATTCGAGCTCATCAGAGCTCAGGGAGGCTCAGGATCGATCCCACACTTTCACGAGGTTTATCTACAAGGATCATATAGTTGGATTTGCATGGCATTCACATTTCCTTAAAAAAGGTATTAAAAAATTAAAAATTTCTTGATTTGCTGAAAATACCTCGTCGAAGCTTTAGACCGGCAGCTAACTGACCGAGGTAGCTTCTCCTTAAAGAGGTGAAGAGCTGTTGAGAAGATGATGCTTTAATTCCTCATTGGTGGCTCTGTGGATCAAATGTCACCAGAATCCTCACCGTAGTTATGCTTGAGAGGGCTTCTGGTGCTCGAATCGCTGGGGGAAGGTTCATTTCGACTCACAGGAGTTCGGTGACTATGGGGGTGAAGTTAATTTGGGATTTGTTGAGATTTGGTGGAGTGGATGGAGTTGGAGCTTGTCTTATTTTGAGTTGGTATTTTTTTTTTTGGAGAAACTTGGGAGGAAGCTCGGTGGCTCTCTTGAGTTGCTAGGGATCTGAGGATGATCAATTGCTCGAATCGAATCTAATTGAGGGGGGTATACCCCCTCCTCTCTTGGATCGGATGGACGAGATTCCTTTGGCCTCTAGTGGCCATCCACCATTAGGTGGTGGGTGGTAGGGACATGCTGAGTTGGCTCAGTTTGAGTGGGTGAGTGAGGGGGAGTGGCTGCCATGGGAGGAGAAGTGGTTGTCCTTGGTTTCCAAGTGCTCCAATGAGAGGAGAGGGGTTAACTCACCTCCACTTGGCTCATGGCTGACCCAATCACCTTTGGGTCAGGTGAGCCAGTGTCCCTCTTGCTTAGGTGGAGGTCTAAGAGGAAGCCATGTAGAGGAGAGTGGGTTTGACCATTCAAATGGGATATTTATCCCATTTGGCAAGCTTTACCCATTTGGGTTTGGGTCAATTCGGGTCAAACATGGGTTGGGTTAGATTTGGGCTGACCTGTGCTGAACTAAGAAAGGACCATGCCAAGTTTCATTGGATTTGGGCTTGGTTTGAATGGATTTGTCTCAATTTGACCCATGTAGGTCAAATTGGGCTAAGTTGGGTCAAGTTTAACAATTGGTCAAATTAGGTCAAACCAAGGGTTGAGTCAAGTTTAAATGAGTATTTGGGATGTTTTGGTGCAATTGGTTTGGTTTAATTTGGCTTGGGTTTAGATTTGACCCATTTGAGTTCATATGGGTCAAATGGGTCAAGTTGGCCAAATTGGCCAAATTGACTTGGGTTAGGCATTGGTTTAGCTTCAATTGATCATTTAAAGATAATTATAGGCTTTGGTTTGAATCAATTGGATTTAGGAATGATTTAGGCCAAATTGACCCTTTAGGTTAATTTGGGCTTAATGGATCAATTGGGTTGAATCAAGGCTTTGATCATGTTCATTAATCAATTTAGAATGAACTTGAGCCATTGGTTGCAATCAATTTGGGTTAGATTTTGATTTGACCTAATTTGGTCTTTTAGGTCAAATTAGGTCAACTTGGGTCAAAGGGCCAATTGGGTTTGGTTTGGCCAAATTGATGATTAAGTCATGTTCAAGGATTGATTTTAGGTTGATGTGGATCATTGGTTTAAATTAATTTGGCTTAGGATGAGATTTGGCTCATTTGGCTCATGTAGGTTAAGTGGGTTGATTTGGTCAAATGGCTAGGTTGACTTGGTTTGACCAAATTGATTACAATTGATCAATCAAGGATGATCAACAATCATCACATGAAGTTTTAATTGGTTTGGTTCAATCAAATTTTGAGATTTGGCTCAAATGGTTCCTTCAAGTCACTTTGGGTCAAGTGAGCCAAAATGGGTCAATTGGCTTAATTGAATTGAAGTGATTGTAGTTAAGCTATCCAAGGTGATCAACAATCATCATAAAGAAGATTTGAAGTGTTGGTTCAATCTTATTTGGATTGGATTGTGGCTTGGTTCAATTTGGTCAAATTGGTCACTTTGAGTCAAGTGGACCAATTAAGCTATTTGTGTTGGATTTTTGGGTTGAATTGAGTTTAGTTGAGTTTAGATATTGATTTGAGATTGATTTATAGCTTTGGTTATAATTGATTTGGGTTCAAATGGATTTTGTCTTATTTGAATATTTGGGTTCAAATGGGATAGGTTAAGTTTGATTGAATTGGTTTTGGTTTGATTGATTTGATTATATATTTTGGTATGGCTTAGCATTATAATTGAAAGACTGATTGATTTATGTGAAAATCAATTGAATTTGATTTGGATTGAAAGAAATTTTGGCTAAGTCCATAGGATCAAAACATAAGCTTAGGTTTGGGTTATGATGGGTTCGATTTTGGCTTGGAGAATTGGATTGTAATTGAAATTCAATTGGAATTGAATATGTGGATTTGAAATTGGATTGTGGCTAAGGAGATAGACATAGATTTGGTTATGTTATAGGCTGGGTAGGTTTTCCTAAGTCCTAAGGCATTGCTTAATCCTACATCTAATCCTTCTAAGTCTCTAAGCTTACATTAAGTGTTCACTTAGCCACTAAAAGTGTCTTATGACTAAGGAGCTCTTAGTGTCTAAAAGATCCTGTGGTGAAAAATTTTATACATTCTTGCCTTCATCTATCCCCTTTTTGGAAAAGAGGATAAATGAAAATAGAAATATATAAAATAAGCCTTGTTGGGATGCCACGTAGATCTGCAAATGTTCTTATTAAGGTGATCATTGAGGAGAGATACTATCTCGAGAGATAGAAGTCACCACCCTACAATGGACCTAATCTCCCAAATAAGGACTCCTTAGGACAATAGGTTTGCATATGTACCAGAGATTCTTCTCCTACATTACATAGAAAAGTAAAGTAAGGCTTATTTTAAACTGAGTTCATTAAGTTCCCTACAGGGGCAAGCCCATGATTAATTACTTCCTAAGGGATGAGATTCCTTAAGAATACTCTTGATTAAATTAAATGATCATTGTCTCCAAAGATTTCAATAGGTAGGACTATCAATCGATTAGTTTATTTTGGAAGATCAAATGGGATTGATCAAGGAGAGAGAGTTATTATCGAAGTTGAACGAAGATGAGTAGGAGATGCCCACGTTGCTGAAACTTAGCGAACATCTCAAACTATCCTATGGTTAGGCTTTACATTTTTGAAATTGATTTAATTTATTTGAATTACATTTTTCATTAGAAATTTAGGACTTATGATTCCATAACACAAGATTAAAGAAATGCCTTAGAGGTGAGGATTTATGCTTATGGCCCACAAAGGGGAGAAGCAACCTCAAAATTTAAACCTTGGGAGCTTTGGCGAGGGTCAAAAGCACAACCTAAATCTAAGGCGAAAATGGGTATTTGGTTTGCCTCCACAAGAGAGGATAAACCACTTGACTTGGACTTACTTAGTGGCCTAACTCCTCCTATGATTTTAAATTCATGTAGGCAAGTTATATGCTATGCGATAGATAGCTATTATTTATTTAGAAAGAGACTAAGTCCTTAAACTCCTAAGAGACTAGATCATGTAAGGGTATGCTTCAAATGACCTAAATCTAATGTAATTCATATTTCATTTTTATTTTTATTTTTGGACAATCATTTTGACTCATAGGATTCATATATGCATGAGAAATGAGATTATTGGCCAAAATCAGTGATAAGGGAGGAGGTGTGTTTCTACCATGGCTCTTAAAGGTCAAGCCAAGTTTCTCTGGAAAATATGGAAGCCCTCCAATCAAGAGTGAAAATAATATGCATTTATGCATGATATTATAAAAGAAGTACTCATCCAGCTAAGGGGTTGCTAATTTTGTTTATCTCGATTTTAGCCTAAGCTTTAGATGAGGTTATGAGTTCTTTACTTTTAGTTTTGAATTATTAAATTTGGTAGAAGATTTAATTTTTCCAAGAGCCTAATCCACATCAGCCATACATAAAGCAAGGAAAGAAATTAGGAAAAGGATGCTACTTAATGCACAAGCTAAACAAATCATCAATCAATTTATAAACCTAATCACAAAAGAATAAGAAGCCATTATGATCTGCTACCGCACAAACTTGAAAACAAATTGGGTGGTTGAGCTCTACCCTTATACAACCCGAATTATAAATGAATTAAATACAATTAAGCAAGGAATTCATTGTTATGTGGGTCTTCAAGCTTCATTTCTTCATTCTTCTTTTCTTCTTTCTTCTTTGGTTTCTTCTTTTGGATGGTTAGAAGGTGGATGCTCCAAAGGTTTCACATGGTGCATAAGATGAGATCTTATGACCAATGTTCATCTTAATCCCCATAACAATCATTCCAAAATCCTAATTGAAAAATTTACATGAAAAAGAAAACTAAATCTAACTAACACCTGCAAAATAAAGGTTAGCTAAACAAACCACTAAATCCCAAGCATATATATTGGACTTATCACCCCACACATGGGTTACTAAGTCTACTTGGACTATTGGATTATGCTTAGGTATAAGCAACCAAATAAAAGCATTTATATTTTTATTTATTATAGCACCCTTAAGCACAATCCCACTTAGAAGATAATGGTTATACTAATATCACCTACCATTCATCTCATTACACATACATTCTAACATAGACTAAAACATATATCACAAAATAAAAGCAAGCATCAAAATGCACTCCCTAACCTAAAGCTAAAAGTGATGACTTTAATGTGTGCTTTAGAGGTTTGTGTGGTATGCTTAGCTATGGCTTTGAGTTAGAATTTTATAAGTGTGAAGCATGTTCAACTTAAAGGAGCTTAGAGGAGGGTTTCATTTAAGTGATTTAGTTATTTTGGGTTGATTTTTTTTATTTTTTAATAGGTTCAAGTGAATCCTAATTAATTACTATGTTATAAAGAGGGAAGAGAAAAGGACTTCTCTTTCCTTCCTTAACCTAAGTAATTTCTAAAATGGATTAATATTTTTGTTTAGTTTAGTGAATATGTTGATTAGGCATTTTAATTAATCTTAAGTTTAGATGAACTCTAAACAAACCTATTCAAAAAGAAAGGCATTTTAAGATTAAGTAAAATGAACCAAATTCACAAAACATACATCACTTCATTTCTTTCCCAACATGTATAGCATGCATATGAATGAGTCCTAAGCATATCTATACACATAAATGAGAATGTTTAACACACTTTATGATGCATGCTAAGTGATTCATTTAAAAGAATTTGAAAGTTTATGATGCATGATTTTCATTAAGTAGCAAAGGGGTTTTTTATCCAATTTTCATATGCACATATGAATGTATGAAAGGTATAAGTGAGTATGATGCCATTGTTAACCAGAGGTGTAAGGTACAAGACCTACTTAGGGCTACTTAAATCCACAACTCTTTGTCAGACTAATATACCACTTTCCTTAAATACAAACGTAAAAGAAATGAATGGAAAAGAAAGAATGCAAAAATTTGTATTAGTTGATTTATTTTATTTATGCAATTTATATATGCAAGCATAGGTATCCTTCTTAAGTGATAGTATAGGAATGAATAGGATATGGAATTAGGCAAGTGTTAGGCTCTTTTCAAATGAACCATACATCTTGCCAAACCCTATTCAGAACTATACTAAAAGAGAGGAGAAGGAAAACTTACACTAAGAACATCCTTATATTTTACTCACATGAAAACTTGTAAGTAAGATATAAGTAATACACTTTCAGTTTTGATAATTGATTCATATATTTTGAAAATAATTTAAATTTAATAATGATAATACTCATATTCTTACTTTACCCAACACATGCAATTTGACATAAAAGAAACATTTTCATTTTAAATTTGATTTTTGAAAAGAATGGATGCATGAAACCACATGACATACATATTTAGAAAATTGGGGAAAGAACTAAAGCAATGAAAGCATGTAAACACATTCACTTTAATTAAATCCTAAGCATGTAAATGACAATTGGTCTTGAACCCAATTTAACCCATATGGGTCAAATTGAGCCAAACCAAAGCCCAAACCAAATTTGGCATGACCCATCCTTGGGACACCATGGATTAGCTTAAATTAACCCATGGTTGACCCAAATTAGGCCAAAATCCATTGGACAAACCCATCCAAATTAGACAAAATTCCCATTTGGATGGTCATACCTACCCACTAACCCTTGGCAGCCACCTTTAACCCAATTTGGACATGTGGACCACTAGCTCACCTGACCTAAAGTTGATTGGGTCAACCATGGGTCAAGAGAGGGTGAGTTAACCCTATCTTCCCATTGGAGCTCTTGGGGTAGGAGGTACACACCATCTCAGCCCCTGCCATTCCTACAACCATTCAAGACACTCCACCTCAGCCCATCACTAACACCTCCAGCCACCTGCACTAGACTGCTAAAAGCTGAATTGATCCAAACTGTTGGATCAATTGGGGTGGAGGGTATACTCTTCCCCATCCAATTCAAGCCACACAAAAGTTTAGTGAGTATTTAAGAGCATCCCAAGAGCATCCCCAAACTCTCTCAAGCTCCATATCACCAGCAAGACCAAACCCGAAATTGAGCCCTCTATGCATCCAACCCCTCTCAAAATTCACCAAACTTCAATTAACTTCTTCTCCACCTTTTCCAAGCTCCAGCAAGTCAAAATGAACCTATTCCCAATCAATTCAAGCACTAGAGACCACTCCTAGACCAAATCCAGTGACTATTGCGATGATGTTTGGTCCATAGAGCTACCGGAGGGGAGGAAACTCACGAGCTTCTCAGTAGGGCTTCTTCTCTTCAAGAAGCTACCATCTTAAGGTTCAGGTAGTTTTTTGGAAAGTCATAGAAATCCTTTTAGGTGTTGGTGTTTTGTGGAAGAAATTTTGATTTCATGCGATTTCCAAGGATCTCCTTAGTTCTCTCCCCTCTCCCCACAAACTTTTTTCTCGATCTGATGCCCCAAGCTCTGAGCTCGGATCAAAGAGAAGGCGGGATGTCCATCTTCCATTGCTTAGGGATAAAGGATCATCCATCATTCATCCACGTGATTAGAATGGATTCCATGATTAAATCGTTAGAAATCTTGATTTAAACATTGATCCATGGGATTAATCTTCACCATATGATCGAGATCAATGGTGGAGATGAAAGTGTCAATAGTTGACTCGACCACATCAAACAATTTAAGTGGCCTATTTCATGGCGCCAAGTGGAAAGTGTCATCACGTCAGCTCTCGCGAGGCGCCAATGGGATTAGGGGTTAATTAAGCTTTAAAATGTCATTAATTAGCCAAAACTTCAAAACTTCATAACTAAATATATAAAAATCCTAAAAATATGTGTAAATCCATTTTAGAAAAGATAAATATTAGAGAATTTAATAAAAATAAAACCCATAGCGTTTGAATAATGAGCGATTAGTGTTAGGGTTTGTGGCTTAGGAATTGGGAGAATTTGAAATTCAAACCTTAATTACCCTCATTAATTGATTTAATAATTATTAAAAATATCAAATAGTAAAAATTAGTTAATTAAACTTGATTAATCACTGTTAATAGTGAAATAATGAAGGGGAATGATTGAGACCTCTTTCCTAATTATGTTTTCCTAAATCCATATCATTTAAGAGGGCTAATTAACTTATAGATTAATTATGGAATAATTAAATAATTAAAGATGAAATTAAATCAAATTAAAATGGTAATTAGATTAGATAACTGAACTTGAATTTGTGGGTTCCTCTTTATGTGTTCAATAATATAAAGACCCCTAAGGAAATTATGGTTAATCCATGGGTGTGGAAAAATCATATAAGTACTTAATTAAATTATTCCTTAATTTAATTAACCCTTAATTATGAGTCTCATTACATTAAGTCCCTAAGTGCATTGCAATTTTAATATTTCATTTGCATATCATTGGAGGCTCATAATTAAGTGATTAATTGAATTAAAGAGACTTAGGAAAGGGAAAAATAAATCATTTTCTTAAGGACTTTAACTTAATCAATCCATAAAAGCTACTTAATTATATTTCCTTAAATATGTTAAGTCACTAATATGGGATGAGGGCAAAATAACAAATTTTATTTCTCTCTAAGTTTAATAATTCAAAACTAAAATCAAACTCCATAAGAAGCTTAAGATTAACTTTAAATGATTTTATTTAATATGATTATCCTTAGGCATTAATGTAATTAAATGAATTATGTGGAAGTGTTTGATTATTCCTTTTCAATCATTATAAATTTTGTATGTCATTTAATATCATCAATTTATGTTTTCAAAAAAAAATCAATTGAATTTAATTATGTGTAAGTTGCATGTTTTGAATTAACCTTATTATATATGTGGCTATTATCACTAATAAATTTTAAAACTATTTTAAAAATTATAAATGAAGATTTAAATAGATGTTAGTTATGAATATTCTATATGATCTACATTTTCTTATAACTTAATTATGTTGAAGTATTATTTTATCTTTAAGATTCATGTGTGTGTTTACATATATTTAAATATTAATAAGTATATAGTCTGGACATCCAGAATATATAAGGCCTTAAGTAGCCGGAGGTCTTAAATTATCTCACTTCGTTAACAAAGGCGTACTTATTTAATTTCACTCTTATGTGTACATATACTACAATTTGGATAGAACTTTACTTTACATGAATAAATAAATTTATTAACATACATTATTTTGCATGATTCTCATTCTCATAGTTGTGTATACATTCATATGTATTTAAGATAACAAGTATATAGTCTGGACATCCCGGGAATACGAGGCTTTAAGTAGCCCCAAGGAGGTCTTAGAATATCTCACTTTCTTTGTTTAAACAATGACATGTACTTGCTTAAATCTTTAATACATGTGTATTTATATTTAACTAAAGAATAAAAATCCCTCTTTTCTACCAAAAGTATATGCATTCATAATTATCTAAATATGACAAAAATACATTTGATGTATAGGTATTCTAATTTTAAAATCATATGTATATTATTAATGATGAAATAAAATGGTGCAACATTATCTATATGGTGGAAATTCAAGTTCATAATCTTAAGATGCCTTTCATGGTGAATAGAATTCTTTAAGATTAACTCAAACATAAGATTAATAAAAAATATTTAATAAACCATTCACTAAAAAAACCAAAATTATAATAATATCCTTTAGAAAATAACTTAGGATAGGGATGAAAGGGATTAAACCTCTTTCTTCTCTTTACAATACTTAGATGCTACGTGAATATCAAATAAAACAAAGTAAAATGTAAATTAAAAATTTACCAATCCTCTTAATAACTTGAAATGAAACCACCTTTCATATTTAAATTAAACAATTCCAAACTTAGATAATTATAATTCCAAAGCTTAGCTAAGATATACCACACATTAGAATGCAAGGTCACCACTTCTAGCTCTAAGTTAGGACGGTGTATGTTGTGATGTTGTATTTTATTTTTTTATGTAATATTTTAGACTGGATGTTAGGATTGTTGTGGGTAGACTAGATGTTAGGCCGTTATTAGCCTAATGATATTTTCTAGAGGATTATGCTAATGGAACTGCTAAAATAAATATAAATGCTTTTGCTTGTAGGTTGCTTATTCTCCTAAGCATAATTCATGTTATGACAAATGGGCTTAGTAACCCATGTGTAGGATACTAAGTCCAAATTATATAATATAATTGCATGGGTTAGTATGGATGATTTACCTAACATCTATCTTGCATGTGTAGTTAGATTTTACTTTCCATGAATATGTAATTTTGCAATAGGAATTAAGATTAGTGCTATAGGGTTTAGGATGAGTAGTAGCTAGAAGGCAAAGTCTTGGGATGTCTTGTGAAGGCTTGGAGCAATTCAAACTAAAGGAAAGAAAGAAGGATAAAGAATGAAGACCCCATAGTATTTTCTTTAATTATAATTGTAAAATTTTATTGCAATCCGGGTTGTATAAGGGATGAGCTCGGCTGCCCATTTTTTTTCTCTTTTTTGGGGTGTACGGCGGTACTTGGCCGCACCAGTCTTTTATTATTTTATGGAATCTATGAATGTTTGATTATTGTGTTTATGTTTGTGCAATATAAATGGCATGATTTTTATAGGTTTCTGAAAGATTGATGATTGAATGTGTGACTTGGATGCGATAGGCTCTTTAGGACAAAACTAATTTTTCTACCCCAATTAATAACTCATAATTAAATTTTAAAACAACTCATAATCTCACTTTAAAACTTAGGCTATAATCAGGATAATTAAAAGATTTAGCAACCCATTAGCTGAATGTTGAATGTTTTAATATCATGCATAACTGTTAGCCTCACTTTTGGAGTGAGTTCTCAACTTTCCTCATCATAGATCTAGGACTCTTATAAACATTAAGAGCTCCTTAGTCTTAAGACACTTCTAGTGATTAGGTGAACACTTAACCTAAGCCTAGAGACTTAGAAGAGTTAGCTATTGGAATAGGTTGTGCCCTAGGGACTTAGGAAGACTTGACTACCATATAGCTTAAACCCAATCCATGCTTTACTTCTCAAACCAAACCTCAAATTCAATTCAAACCTAACTTCAAATGATTCAATCCCATGATCAAATCCAAATGCCAAGACCCTTCCTAAGCCTTTTGATTTCATCTTATGGACTTAGCCTTAACCAAATTCAAATCAATTCAATTGACTTTCTCAAATATCAATTCAATCTCAAATCAAATCATAAATCAAATTCCAAACCAAACAAATCAATCTCAAATCAAATCCAAGATCAAATTTCCCTCCTAAGTCTTATGAACCACTCTCATAAGCTTAGCCAAATATCAATCTAAACTATCAAACTCAATTGATTTCTTTATAAATCAATTGCTCCTTAATTTATATTCACAAATATAAATAAAATTCACCCTCCAATGACCAAAATCAAATCAAATTAAATAGGTTTCCTTTCTTAGCTATTTTTGACCTACACCCATAAGCTTAATCAAATTTGCTTCCAAATCACTCCAAACTCAAGTTATTTTCTCATGAACCATTTAAATTTTCATTTATATTCCCAAATATAAATGAAATATAAATCCAAATAGCCAAAATCAAACCCAAATCAAATCAATTTTCCAATTTTAGCCTTTTTATCCAATCTCTTGAACTTGGCTAAATAATACCCAAATCAATTTAAAACCCATGGATTTCTTCATGATTCAATCATTCCCTCAATCATTATTCTAAATATAAATATAAACTACAATCACCAAGCTAAAATCAAGCTAACCCAAGTCATACCCATGTTAGCCCTTTTGACTTGAAATTATCATATGAACCAAAATCCATATGGCTTCAAACCATTTGCAATTGGATTTATATTTTCATCTAAAATCTATTTATCAATACAACTAAACTTGAATCAAGCCATGATCAAGCCATATGACCCATTTAGGTCCACTTGACCCAAAGTGACCTAAAAGACCTTTTTGAGCCAAGTTATAATCCAACCCAAATTGGATTGAGCTAAGCCCATCCAAACCTCATATCATAACCAACAATCATCATCTAAGGTGACTACCTTGAATTGGGTCAAACCAAGTCCTTGGTCCTTTGACTAAGTCAACCCTTAGCCCAAATGAAATCTAAACTAGCCAAAACACACCATATGCCAAATTGGTTGAAACCTTTGATTCAAACTAATTCATAATCAATGATTGAAATGACCAAACCCTTAATTGAGCCAAACCAAGTCCAAATGGCCATTTGACCCAAGTTGGCCTAAATTGGCCTAAAAAGCTAAAATAGGTCTAATCATAATCCAACCCAAATTGATTGCAACTAATGGTTCAAGTTCATTCCAAATTGGTTATTGAACTTGACCAAAGCCATTATTGAGCCTAATTTGACCAATTGGTCAACCTAACTAACCTAGCCCAAATTGACCTAAAGGTCAAAAGAGCCAAAATCAAATCCAAAGAAAATTGAACCAAACCAATGACACCAATACACTCCAAATGGTCATGTGAACTTGACCCAACCCTTAGTTGGACCAAAATTTGACCAATTGGTCAACTTGGCCCAACCTAACCTAATTTGACCTAAATAGGTCATATCAAGCAAAATCAAATCGAAAGAGCTCCAAATCACTTGAAATTTGAGCTAACCCACTTTTGACCCATTTCAAATCTGCCCAAATCACACACATGGCCAAATGACCACTTTGCCCTTGGGTCTAGGGCATCCCATGAGATAAGACACTTGCATATTTGGTCATTTCCTTCCCTTGGTCACTTAACACCCATTCATAGGTCCACTTAGGCACCAAGGACTGTGGCTAACCTAACCAAAGGGTGGTTGGGTCGACCATGACTCATGGGGAGGTGAAATCACCTCCCCATTCCCATTGGAGCATTTCAAACTACCAAGGACACCCACTACTCCCATGGCAACCACCTCCCACCCTTCCTCCACTCATGAGAGGCCAAGTGGAGTGATTCTCTGCCCAAACTAAGCTCCCCATCATAGCCATTGATCCAAAAAGCTAAAATCATCATCGTCATCTAAGCTAAGGAAGTAGGGTGTATACCCCCCTCATTCTCACTCAAACACAAAGACTCACACTCGATTCAACCCTATCAACCAAGGAGAGACATCCCAGAGCTTCCCCTTACATTTCTCAAGCTCCCAAATTCTCCATGCCCAATTTTACGTGAAACCAAAATAGGGGAGCAAACTCATGATTGCCATTTCCCCAATTCACAGCCAAAGTAAAATTAATTTTGCACACACCATTCTTGGACCTAGATGAGCCAAAATGAATCATTTCTTAAGCTTCCTGATGGATGAAGGGTGGAGTTCGATCAAGGCTGATTGCTTGCATGTCGTGGGTTGGTCTTCTGAGCAAACCACACCAAATCAAAGCTCGTGCGGCTCAACATGACTTCATTTTTACCAAACGAAGCTTCCTCAATCGTTGGAACTGCCAGTCATAAGCTCTGGTGTGGTATGCCATTAAAATCGATCCTTAGCTTAAAATAGGTTGGTCCTTTATGAAGGAAACATGCATCTCATGTGATCTCCATCATTAGATGTGTTTGTTGTGCTTCCCTAAAGGTGTGGGATCAATTTGATCCCCATTCGAGCTTGAGTGAGCTTGGATCAAGTGACGATCGACGAACGGTATCCGTCTCTCATAGCTCGGGAGGAGATAGATCACGAACCATCCATTCCACATGATCAAAATGGACGGTCCTAATCTGATCATGTGAAGAACCCCTCATTTTCCCTTTAGAATTGCCAGTTTGATCGTGGTCGTCCGATCTTAGATCAGACGGCCCACACGAAAATGTGTTTCGTCGCCGTCAACGTCAGCATTCGACATGGCAATTTAAATAACCAATCCCATCACATGTGGAAATCGTGTCGTGTCGGCACCATGGCAGATGGGATTAGGGGTTAGTAGGTTAATTAATCATTTTTAATGCTAAAACTTCTAAAATTCATTACAAATTATAAAATCCAAAAAAATACAAATGAGGGCTCATTTTATAGGTACTTTAAAGGGGAATCTATTACAATTATTATTAATTAATTTTGAATAGTAATTTTTTACTTAATTAAAGTTTAATTAAAAATTTAATTAACCTAATTACTCTCTGATTAATTATCCAATTAATTTCAAACTTTCTAGAGATGTTTAGGGGGATAACCTCTGCCTCCTCTATTTTTTCTTAGGATTTGTTAGATAATTAATTCAGGAAATCAATGGATTACTTAATTACTCTCTTATCTTAATTAATGATAATTAAGCAAATGAATAGTAAATTAGTCAATCAATTAAGCTTATTAACCTCTGTTAATGGTGATGAAGTTTAGGGAAATGGATTGGGACCCCCTCTTCCAATCTTTTCCTTAAGTCTTCTCCATTCCATCTTAAATAATTAATCAATTAAAACCCATTAATTAATTAATTAATTAAACAAGATCAATCAAAATCCAAATCATAGTGAACTTTAATTAACTATTTGAAAGGATTTAGGATTGAGACTTGGGCTTTCTTTGTCTCTTTCCTTAAGTCCATTTCATATTGTTGATTAAGGAAATTAAGACAATTAGATAATTAATAAATTTAATTAATTTGATTGAATCCATCTTCTCTAATTAACACTTGGGTAGCTCTTTGGGTGTTCAATAATCTAAAGAGAGAGCTAATAAAATTATGGTTACCTTACATGTATGAGGAAACCATAAGAGTAATTAAGTGAGCTCCTTAAGCTTAATTAATTAATAATTATGAGCTAATTGCATTAGGCCCCTTTCATTTCATAGGAGCATTGTTATTTACTTTCCATGTGGTTGCATATCATATTAGCTCATAATTGTTTAATTGATTACCTTAAGGTGACATAGGTAAGGGTTAATTAATTGATTTAATTCATGCATAACTTAATCAATCCATAAAATTAACCTAATTACTTTTTTATTGAATCAAATCACATATGGGAATGGGATTAGAGCCAGCAACCTCTTTCACATTTCATAAATCAAATCAAATATGAAATTAAAAATTGCTTTAACAAACATTAGTTTATTTTAAATAAGCTTGTTTAATGTGATTATCCTTAGGAATTAGTTGAATTGAATGAAATTACATGCTTGTATTCTTTATTTCCTTTCAATCATATTAAAATGTTGTATGCCACTTGTAGTCATGCATTCATTCTTTTCAAAAATTAATTAAGTAAGAAATGATTTCCATTATGCTAATTTGCATGTGTTGACTTAATTAAAAATATGTGTGGATATTATCACTACTAAATCTCAAACATATTTTCAAAAGCTTCTTAATGAATATGAATATGTGTTGTGACTTTAGTTATGTATATATAGGAAGTGCATGTGAATATAAACTTAGTGTATGAAGTGAAGTTTCTTTCTTATATTCATATGTTTATTTGCATAAGTAAGAACGTTAGTGGGTATATTAGTCTGGACATCCCAGGGATGCATGACTTTAAGTAGCCCTAAGGAGGTTCCTACCTCACTCCCTTGGTGTAGAACAATGGCGACATACTTTCTTGATTTCATTCTTATGCATCTTTGACATTAAAATTTAAATAAAGCTTCAATTTATTTCCATAAAAATCAATTAAATTGAATCCAACTGTTGTATAGCTTTCATT